>CP139501.1:170413412-170596755 GCA_021014915.2 Artemisia tridentata subsp. tridentata | reverse complement strand
CTTGCAAAAAATTCTAGATGTACACAAGCTGGGTGAGCTTATTATTCCAGAAAATCAGCTCATGAGAGCTTATGGTGAGGGAATTAAAATTCCTCAAAAATTCCAAAAACACACAAAGTCTGCTAAGGCAGTCTTTGAACTGAATTGGTTTTGCAACTAGGTGCACACTTGTGCACTGGGTCTAGGACTTGGTGTACTCACTAAATGGACTGAAATGAGTGCAAAGTGCCAAGGTAGCAGGCTAAATAAGCCTCTAGCTTATTATAGCTTGTTTGAGCTCTTTGTTGACTGAAATGATCACAGGTTGTATATAACTATGAAAATGATCTAAATGGCTGCTTAGAACTTAAAATCAGCTTGTTATAGCTTAATTATGCTAGACCAAAGTTGGTAGAATGACAAATGCACAGTAACTAGCTTTTTGGCCCTAATGACTGCCTGTGCCAAACACTCCTTAAAAAGTGACTGTTTTGATTTTTCTAATGAAACAGATTATACTGAGCTATGATATGCTTTCTAATGATACTACTAAGTCTATTAAGCTATATAAATTGACTTTTAACTGAAAATTAAGTATAATGATAAGATGGCTTATTTTTGGCTTTTTTATGTTTTTTAAGTGGAAATGAAGAACAAGTTATATATAATACTGATCTATACTAGTGAAATATGATAGTGAACTACTGATAAGCTAATATTTATAATGACAAGCTACTAATAAGCTACTTAACAGTAATATGAAAATGAAGCAAAAACTTATAAAAAGCTTACAATCGAATTTGAACTGTGGAACAAAGAACTAGGACCAGAACCAATCTAGCTTGTTAACACAAGCTAGAAAACTACAATAAGCCTTCCAAGTTAGCTTTTAACCCCCAGAATAGCTTATTTGACCCCCCATTGACTTTCGTTGACTTTTCTTCAATCTTGGAGTTAAGAACTTATTAACACTAAATAAGCTTACAGAAAGCTATGTTTAGCTTATATAAGCTTATTGCAAGGTTGGTGGGAGCTTTTGATGGTAATATAGACTGACTTAGAGCTTATTCTAGTTAACAGGTTACTTGAAACTTAAATTGCTATGCAAACTGGGTTCAATATTGATGAAATAAGAACAATGATACTTGAAATAACTTATATTGATAACTGATAATGAAAATTACAATAATTGAAAGACTGATAAAGAAATACGATTACACTACAATTAACTACTACATTGAAAGGCTTACAAACATGTTCTATATATACTACACTATGGTGGGATATTCTTGTAATCTTCCTCTGATTCATTTCCAACCCTTGGATGCCTTTGATTTGATCTGAGCCTTTGATCTCACTTTTTGGCGCCAAAACTAAAGTGAGTGGGAAACACCTCTTTGACTGGAAACTTGTTGGGGGAGGAAGCATTTAATGCTTGGGTAGTGTAGCAGGGATAAGGGAAGTGGGTGTCAGGGATAAGGGCGGTGGATGGTGGGTTGAGGTGCTTGGGCGGGTAACTAGGAAGAAGGAGAAGAGTTTGACTCTAGTCAAACTCTGGTTATAGAAAGAAAAAGGGGTCGGGTTGGGTCTTTGGTATGGACTGGGTATGGTTTTGTGTTGGGCTTGGTTTATTTAAGTATTGGGTTTGGGTTATTGCTGGGTTGGGGTTTTATTATTTTGGGGCTGGGTTGGATTTAAGGATTTGGATTTAATGGGTATTTGTTTGATCCGGATTTGTTAGTTTAAATAAGCACAAGGACCAAAATTGTAATTCCTGCATAGTTGAGGGGTTAAACCTGTAATTTCCATAAAGTTATCACAAGGACTAATATTGCCATTTTTCAATAGTACAAGGGTTATAAAACATGATTTTCCATTTTAAAACACCCGGGGACTAATTTTGACAACTTTTGAAATTCGAGGGACTAGACTTGCCATTTATGCAAAATTTGTTCGTTTTCACTTGATTTTAATCATTTTGCATCTGAAACATATAAAAACACATTTTTAATGATATTTATAACATTTATGGGCCATTTGTGTGCTTTTGGTCGTTTATGTGGGTTTAAACAAGGTAAAACATATGTGTATTTAGACACATATCAAATCCCCCACACTAAACTATTGCTAGTCCCTAGCAATCTTTTATGAAGTTTTAATTGATTTTTCTCTTTACCAAAAGCCATTACTTTTGGAGTAGCCAATGTTTTAGTATGTGATACTTTGGTACAATGATAACCAAATGATTTTGAGCAAACCATCAGCTGTCAACGGTTTTGATTTGTCTTTACCAGAAGCCGTTTGCTTCTGGACTAGCCAACTCTTAGATAAATTATCAATATTATCTTTGGTGAGCTGATTACCAATCATGGTTTTCCAACGCCTTTACCACAAGCCATAACCTTGCGGGCTAGCCAACTCTTTACTTATAAAGATATGGTGAGTCAAAAACCATACAATTTTAGGAAAATTGTAAGCCATAAACGGATTTGATATATCTTTACCAAGAGCCGCTTGCTCTCGAATTAGCCAATCCTTATGTGGGTTAGACATGGCGGACTGATAACCATTTATTGCGTTCTAAGTGAAAAAAAATTTTAAAAATTTAGGCTAAAATGGGGGTACTAGATGGTACATTTGATCAAATTCGCAAGAATTCCCCCCCACACTTAGAACTGAATATTGCCCTCAATATTCAAAGAACCGGTTGTGAAACCAACACTTAGAACGTGAAAGGGAAATATTAATAGCCATTATTTTTATATACACACACAATTTTTTTTTTTTTTTTTTTTTTTTTTTTTTTTTTTTTTTTAACTGTAAATATTTACAACATGTGGGGCATCTCCCCCACACTTAGGTGAAACATGGGTGAAAACCCATATTTTGCTACTGTTTTTTATTCCCGAGTCGCTAGCTTGACTCGACCCCGAATTGAGTTGATTCCTCCCGAACAGTCAGGTTTATCACGCAAGCTAACCGCTTGTGAACGGTCAACCGTAACAAAGGGTTCCTGAACAGCCCGGGAGAAAAAGCAATTTAAAAGTCTATGGGGAAGTAAGTGGAAGAGACCATCTCCATCGGATTTTCATTCAAGATGTTTGTATACACATTGAAGTACATGAAAGTTCCACACCAAGAGAGATATATCTGGCATTAAACCAATGTTATATGGAAAATGCCGGGGTCAAAAGTAATATCCTCACTCCCGAATGAGTGAAAGATAGGGGAAATCACCGGGTAGGTGAAGGGAAGAAGAGAGATCTGAACAGCAATTAGGATAAGAACTTCCTCCTCAAGAATTGAATATTCAAGTGGAGGAGGCAAGTCCTTAAACTTGATCTCCGGAAATTTATCAGTTTTTTCAACTGACTTAATTTCCTTTTTATGAAGTTTAACGGGAGGGAGAGGAGGGCAATTGTCCTGATTCAACAATTTCTCAAGAAGAAGAATATCTCCCTCCAGATCAATCTCAGCGTTATCAATTCCTTCTAGAAATGAATCACACTTGAGAAAAGCCTCGATCTCTTCCAAATTGGAATCACTTCCCTCAAACGGAGTGAGAGAAGGGGAAGAGTCGGAAATGATAGGTAGAGAAGATGTGGTGGGATTTACCACTCACAGAATTATGAAAATAATCAACACTTTCTTGAGAGTACTCCTTTGAAGCAACATCAATGACATCGATTCGGTTAACCGATGCAGAATTATAATTTGAGGAGTACCTCGAAGTTTGATCATGGTTAAAGGTAACAGCTTCCTTATCCACACGCAATGTGATCTCATGCTTAAATACATCAATAAGAGCATGGCCCGTTTTTAGGAATCCTCTTCCTAGAATGAGAGGAACCTTTTGATCTGCGTCGAATTCAACAACCACAAAGTCAGCTGGAAAATGGAACTTACCTACTTTCACAAACACATCTTCGGCAATGCCGCAAGGATGAGATATGGTTCGATCTGCAAGCTCAAGAGTCATGCATGTAGTAGTAAGAGCCGGAAGAGAAAGTTTCTTCCATACTGAATGAGGCATTAGGTTGATGCTTGCACCAAGATCGGCCAAGGCATAGCATTCAACCATTCCCGGAAATACACAAGGTAGTAGAAACTTTCCAGGATCTCCAAGCTTCTCCGGAAGCTTTTTCAAGATAACCGCTGAGCAGTTCTCATTTAATGGAGTTTTAGCCATTTCAATCAGTTTTTCCTTGTTGCTTAACAATTGTTTGATTGTTGATGCAAATTTGGGCATCAGAATGATAGCATCCGCAAAACTTATGTCAAAATGTAATTCTTTAAAGATTTGAAAGAATTTGTCCATTTGTTGACTAGCCTTCTCACGGAGCTTTTGCTCATTTAAGCGCGATGGGTAAGGAATGTAAAGTTTGGATTTTGGAGCAATGACTTCAGGAGTCTTAACAGATTCAAAGACAACTCCTGGTTGGGATTTATTTTTCGGGACAACCGGAGGATGGACATGTGCTGTACTTTGTGGGCTTGGAATTGGCACTTTGTCCGTTGTATCCTCCGTCTCTTTTTCCATTTCAAACAATGGAGGAGGAATAGGGCCAGCTGGCCCCTCATAAGCAGCACCACTCCGAGTGGTGATAGCTTTGACGAAAGTGGTATCTTCATCATCATCACTGTCATCAAGTACACTGACAGGAACAGCATTGAGCATTTCAGAATAATATCTGGCTGTTCTTTGCTCACTAAGTTTGGTTGACAAACTTTTAACCGTAAATCGTGATAGAGTAGGATCTATTCTTGACGGTTGAGGAGCAATTGTGGGTGTAGATTTTTGGATGACCGAGGGTTGGATGACCGAAGGTTGGACGTATTTAGCACTTCCATTGTTAGTGGGAAGTACCGGGTCCTTTATCACCTTGAATTCAACATGAGATTTACCACTACGTGTACTAACAGCTTTGAGTTCACCCCTAGGGTTGACAACAGTGTTACTTGGGAGACCTCCCGAGGTAGAAGGTAGATTATTTAATGATTTTTTTATGTCATTTATTTGGGTAACCAATAACTGGTTTGTCTGATATTGAGTTTTATTTGTCTCCTCTTGAGATTTTATGAATTGCCTAAGCAACTCATCTGAGGATGTCTGATTATGGTTTTGGACATTCCATTGCTTTTGGTTATGATTACCCTGATTCTGACCTCGGTTCTGATTGAAATTTTGAGAATTGTTAAAATTTTGTCCTTGATTTTGAACAAAGCGATTCTGATTATTCTGATTTGGCACGGGTGGAAAACCAGGTGGTACCATAGCATTCGGTGCTCGGTACTGAGTCTCAGCATGCGGACGGTACTGATTTTGGTTTACTGCAGCTACGGGAGCTGGGTAAAGAGAAGCATCGGTTGCTTGACAATCATAGTACGCATGTGGGCCACCACAAGTTTCACACACTTTGTTTATTGCTTTGATTTGTTCCGGTTTATGAATTTCACTCTTCAATTCTTTAATTTCCTTCATCATACAACGCATTGAGTCCGTTAAAAAGGCTAACTCTGAGGAGTTACCGGATGAGGAAGCAGTAGGAGTGACAGGAACATTCACTTTGTTTCGCGAAAAAGGAACTTTTGATTTATTTTCACAAATTTCAACCACCTCTTTAGGTTTTCGATTCAAGATATTGCCACCGGCGGCTGCGTTAAGTGCATCTTGATCGTTTTGGGTCAACCCATTATAAAACGTATTTATCTGTTGTAACTCCGTGAATTCGTGATGTGGGCATTTTCTTAGGAGATCTTTAAATCTGTCCCATGCCTCTCCGAAATTTTCATCAAAACCTTGACGAAATCCAGCTATTTCATTTTTTAGATTAGTCGTCTTTGATGGAGGGAAGAAATAATTTACAAATTTCTTAACGAGATCTTCCCAGGTTTCAATGGATCGAGGGGGTTCTTTATCTAGCCAAATCCGGGCTGCCCCCTCAAGTGAGAATGGAAATAGCATCAATTTGATAACTGTTTGCGGCACATTCTTGTAATTGATTGTAGAGGTCAACTTACTGAACCAACGAATGTGTGCATATGGATCCTCTCGTTCAAACCCGTGGAATTGGTTTGTGGATACGAGCTGAATCAAATGTGTTTTCAGTTCAAAATGATCAGAATCGATGACTGGTAAAACGATGGCATCTCCGTAACCCTCGGTGGGTGCCTGGAGCATTTCAGCCATTGTGCGTTCGTCTGCCATATTATCAGTGAGAACAGTACGAATCTCGGGTTCGACTATTTGGGCAGCACGTCTACGATTACGTCTTCTAGGAATATCTACGAGTTCACGTAAAGGGCTTGATGACGTGGAAGAACGAGTGCGCATGCACTAAGTAAAATATTTTAATTAAATCAAGAACGAAGCAAAACACAAGTGAACTTAAACCAATAATCAACAAGCGTACGGTAGCTCTCTAAAAGATAAACGCACAGAGTGGCGGAGAAGCAAAGGTGGGCAATGAATGCTCCTTAAAAACCCGCTTCTTTCAGTCCGACAATTTAATGTCAGACTATCCTAGAACCTCCGTTAGAGTTTGTTTATCAATCAAAGGTGAGCCGAATTCGCAAGTGATACAGAGGCAAGTTTTAATTCTTTGGTTTGGGAACTTATTATGGCCGTACCCCCAGTTAGGTAGTACTCAGTCTTGGTTCTCGATGGTAATTTTTATTGTTTATTATTAAAGAAAACGGAAAATATTTTTGGTGTTTTTATTTTTTATATGATAATAATAATAATAATATATATAGAAAAGAAAAGAAAAATATTTTTGTATTTTATATTGTTTATGGGAAATAGGAACTTCTGATAGAAGGATCTCGAATCACTAATCGCTAAAACTTACACAACTGTCGCAGCACACCTCCCCGGCAGCGGCGCCAAAATTTGATCCGTCTGAAAACGTATATATAAATATAAACAGTCTCAGAACGAATACTCGTGTGTAGTGTGAAACCAGGCAAGTGATCACCTGGGTCGTTTCCCAACGAGGTGTGAATGGAAAACTGTGAAAAGCTAGGATTAGAGTGATTTGATGATATGATATTTTTGATTTTGCTTTATTTAACAATTCTAAATAACAAATTAAAAACAGATATGCACAAGAAAATTAAACGCGAATTAATTAACCTAAAAACGCGTAACAATAAATCTAAAATGGGACAAAAACTGAAATTTATAAAATTTAAAACCTAAAAATGTAAAATGACTTAAAATTTATTTAAAAACTTAAATTATAATTTTTTATACTTTTTATTTAATTATTATTAATTATTTATTTATTTAATTACTTATTAAACTATTTAAATTTATAAAAAAATACTAAATGAACAAAGAAAATTCTAAAACTTTTTCTAAAAATATTATAAGATGAGAAAAAGCTAAGAAAATTATAAAAATGAAAATTACTTAATTAAAATTTAAAAAGTTAAATTCTATTAAATAGAAGCTATCACTATATTTCTATTTTTGGTTTTTCTTAAGGTCTAAAAATATATTTATATTTTTCCTAGATTATAAATGACAAAAGAAAATTATGAAAATTAGATTTGTATTTTTCTGATTATTTTTCTATTTATTATGAATTAATTACTATTTTAAACTAATTAAAAGATAAAAAATATTAAAACTATTAATAAAAATCTGAAACTTTTTTCTAAATTACTTTAAGTGATTACTGAGCTAACAAAATTAAAATGGGTGTGACTACTTTTTCTAATAAGCTGCAATTAAGCAAATAAGCTACTAGTTAATTAAGCTAATTAAATTAAACTGCTAATTGATACTTAAATATTAAAATGTGCACAGGTATAATGGAAAAGACCTACGGGCACACTGGGTGGGGTGTTGGTGTTGTGTACAAGAGGTCAGGGGTTCGAATCCCTATAGGACCTTTTGCTAAACTTTATTTTTTTTGGACTTTTTTTTTTTTTTTGGAACTTATTAAACAGCTTATAATGAACAACTTTTATAACTGGAATGATTTTTGTATCTAACTCAATAAGCCTGAATAAGCTCTAAGAGCTTATCAGTTGGGCTTGTTTTTTTATATTTTTAAGAACTTGAGTTTAACAAATAAGCTATAAGCTTGCTGAGAAGCTAAAAGCTGATGGACTATGTTGCTAAGGACTGTATTACACTTAAATAAGCCAATGAGTTCAGAAATTGCTGGCTTGATAAGCCAGAAAAGCTCAAAAAGAGCTTTTGGCTTCTGAGTCTGCTGATGTGCTTGCAGGCACAGGGCAAATTTGGCTGTATTGCAGCCTTGATTTAGTGCCTTAAATGGTTTCTAAAAATCTTGCAAAAAATTCTAGATGTACACAAGCTGGGTGAGCTTATTATTCCAGAAAATCAGCTCATGAGAGCTTATGGTGAGGGAATTAAAATTCCTCAAAAATTCCAAAAACACACAAAGTCTGCTAAGGCAGTCTTTGAACTGAATTGGTTTTGCAACTAGGTGCACACTTGTGCACTGGGTCTAGGACTTGGTGTACTCACTAAATGGACTGAAATGAGTGCAAAAGTGCCAAGGTAGCAGGCTAAATAAGCCTCTAGCTTATTATAGCTTGTTTGAGCTCTTTGTTGACTGAAATGATCACAGGTTGTATATAACTATGAAAATGATCTAAATGGCTGCTTAGAACTTAAAATCAGCTTGTTATAGCTTAATTATGCTAGACCAAAGTTGGTAGAATGACAAATGCACAGTAACTAGCTTTTTGGCCCTAATGACTGCCTGTGCCAAACACTCCTTAAAAAGTGACTGTTTTGATTTTTCTAATGAAACAGATTATACTGAGCTATGATATGCTTTCTAATGATACTACTAAGTCTATTAAGCTATATAAATTGACTTTTAACTGAAAATTAAGTATAATGATAAGATGGCTTATTTTTGGCTTTTTTATGTTTTTTAAGTGGAAATGAAGAACAAGTTATATATAATACTGATCTATACTAGTGAAATATGATAGTGAACTACTGATAAGCTAATATTTATAATGACAAGCTACTAATAAGCTACTTAACAGTAATATGAAAATGAAGCAAAAACTTATAAAAAGCTTACAATCGAATTTGAACTGTGGAACAAAGAACTAGGACCAGAACCAATCTAGCTTGTTAACACAAGCTAGAAAACTACAATAAGCCTTCCAAGTTAGCTTTTAACCCCCAGAATAGCTTATTTGACCCCCCATTGACTTTCGTTGACTTTTCTTCAATCTTGGAGTTAAGAACTTATTAACACTAAATAAGCTTACAGAAAGCTATGTTTAGCTTATATAAGCTTATTGCAAGGTTGGTGGGAGCTTTTGATGGTAATATAGACTGACTTAGAGCTTATTCTAGTTAACAGGTTACTTGAAACTTAAATTGCTATGCAAACTGGGTTCAATATTGATGAAATAAGAACAATGATACTTGAAATAACTTATATTGATAACTGATAATGAAAATTACAATAATTGAAAGACTGATAAAGAAATACGATTACACTACAATTAACTACTACATTGAAAGGCTTACAAACATGTTCTATATATACTACACTATGGTGGGATATTCTTGTAATCTTCCTCTGATTCATTTCCAACCCTTGGATGCCTTTGATTTGATCTGAGCCTTTGATCTCACTTTTTGGCGCCAAAACTAAAGTGAGTGGGAAACACCTCTTTGACTGGAAACTTGTTGGGGGAGGAAGCATTTAATGCTTGGGTAGTGTAGCAGGGATAAGGGAAGTGGGTGTCAGGGATAAGGGCGGTGGATGGTGGGTTGAGGTGCTTGGGCGGGTAACTAGGAAGAAGGAGAAGAGTTTGACTCTAGTCAAACTCTGGTTATAGAAAGAAAAAGGGGTCGGGTTGGGTCTTTGGTATGGACTGGGTATGGTTTTGTGTTGGGCTTGGTTTATTTAAGTATTGGGTTTGGGTTATTGCTGGGTTGGGGTTTTATTATTTTGGGGCTGGGTTGGATTTAAGGATTTGGATTTAATGGGTATTTGTTTGATCCGGATTTGTTAGTTTAAATAAGCACAAGGACCAAAATTGTAATTCCTGCATAGTTGAGGGGTTAAACCTGTAATTTCCATAAAGTTATCACAAGGACTAATATTGCCATTTTTCAATAGTACAAGGGTTATAAAACATGATTTTCCATTTTAAAACACCCGGGGACTAATTTTGACAACTTTTGAAATTCGAGGGACTAGACTTGCCATTTATGCAAAATTTGTTCGTTTTCACTTGATTTTAATCATTTTGCATCTGAAACATATAAAAACACATTTTTAATGATATTTATAACATTTATGGGCCATTTGTGTGCTTTTGGTCGTTTATGTGGGTTTAAACAAGGTAAAACATATGTGTATTTAGACACATATCAATCACCAACCCAAACCTGAAACCTCACAAGTCCAAACACAAATTGTCACCACTATGTCCAACAACAATGCTAAATTCCCATACCTAAAGAAAGATGAGTATGAAGTCTGGTCCATGAGAATGGAATACTGGATCACGAACAGTGATTACAATCTTTGGAATGTGATTCTTAAGGGAAATAGCAAGAAGAATACTGGAAGGGATAATGATGGCAATATCTATATAGAGCCACCTGTTACAGCAGAAGAACACCTTGCTGTACAAAGGGAAACCAAGGCAAGAACCCTTTTGCTTCAAGCTATTCCAGAGGATCATATGAGTGATTTCCATCACCTGGATGATGCTAGAAAGATCTGGCATGCTGTAAAAGCCAGATTTGGTGGGAATGATAAATCAAGAAAAATGAGAAAGTTTATGCTCAAGCAAGAGTTCCAGGAATTTAAGATCTCTGAGGCTGAGGGGATTCACAAAGGGTATGACAGATTTCACAAGATCCTGAGCCAACCCAACCAGTTGAAAGCTAGGCCAGACGATGAGGACTGCAACACCAAGTTTCTGAGGGCCTTGCCCCCATCCTGGTCTCAGGTTTCCATAACACTCAAGGCCAAAGGTGGACTGGACTATATGAGTTTTGATGATCTGTACAACAAGCTAAAAACCCTTGAAATTGATATCAAAGGGTATTCCACCTATTCACCTCAAACTCCAACCCATACTGCTTTTGTTAGTACCTCTGGTGCTAATAAAGCATCTTATGGAAAAAGTCTGACACCATCATCTTCATCACTCTCCTACTCACCTGCCACACCAAAAGCTCAGACAAGATCTGATAATATTCTAGAGGAGGTGCTTCATTCATTTGTTGCTGAGAGTACACCACAGCAGAAGATTGTTTATGAAGATTTCAATCAGATTGATGAATTGGATCTGGAAGAGATGGGCATTAGATGGCAGGTGGCTATGATATCATTGAAAATGGATAGGTTTGAAAAGAAGGCAGGAAGAAGGGTCAACTTTGATGGACAGGAGCCTGCCAGGTTTGACAGAAGGAAGGTAAGGTGTTATAAATGTTCTCAACCAGGACATTTTGCCAGGGAATGTACAGATAAGAAGGTAGATGATAAAGCAAGGTATTCTGCTTTCAAAATTCAAGAGTTGGAATCAGAGGACCCCAAGGCCTTGGTATCTGTGGATTCAATGGTGGACTTGGAACATCATGAGAAGGCTATTGCAAGTGGAGCAGATAAGGTCTATGGGATGATAGCTGGATACGGTGAGAAGAAACAAGTGGCTGGTCAATTTGGAATGATGGGTCATCCATCTCAGGTACAAAACTGCCCATTTGGTTGTGAACCTATATATGCTAAACTAAAACAGGAATTTGATGATAAAGAAAGTGAATATAAGGATAACTTTATACAACTTAATGCTCATAAAAAGGCTGTTAAAACATTAGAACAACAAAAGGTCTGGTATCAACAACAACAGTCAGCTTATGAAGTGAAAATAAAGGTTTTGGAAAGAGATTTAAAAAACGCCACTAATGAGTTTAAACATTCTGAAAGAGAAAAAGCTAAGATGGTGTTAGAAAATCAGGATTTGCAGTCTAAGCTAGATAATTCTTTGGCTAGATTTGATAAATGGAAAGAGTCATCCAAAAACCTTCACAAGCTTATTGATAGTTCTATGTCTACAAAAACTAAAAGAGGTTTAGGGTTCGGTGACCTGGTAGGGCCAAATCAATTTTATGACCCTAATGAGTATAGTGTTTTTGACCCTGAACCTGTAGATTATAGAAAACCTGTAAAGTATGTAAAGGAGGGAGGAATGAATGCTGTTCCTCCACCCATAACTGGAACATTTAAACCTGCTAATCCTTTTGTTGACTCTGATGATTCACAAATGTCTTATGGCAAAAAGGCAAAGAACTTGCCTGATCTTGATTGTGACTCTAATGGCTATTCTTACAGTGACAAATCTTCAGAAATCAAGATGAATGACTATGCCATATGTGGATCAAGTGACAAGTCAGCTTCAATAAAATCAGAAGATCTCTCCTCAGAAGTAGCTATTGATGAATCTCAATCAAAGACAGCTGCATTTGAAGATATTTCTTTTGATAGTGTTAAAAACAATAATGATTCTAGTTGTGGTTCTGTTTCAAACAATATTGGTTGTGGTTTTAATTTTGTTAAGGATAATTTTGTTTCATGTGTTGGTTTGAATTATTCTGTTTGCAATGAGAAAAATAATGTTAAGAAAAAGTCACCTAGAAAGAAATCTTGCTTTGTGTGTCATAGTTATGATCATCTTATTAAAGATTGTGACTATTATGAAAATCAGATGGGTATATATGCTTGTCAAAATAGGTCTGTACGGAAAAATGTCAATGATATTCCCCCTTATATTCCTCAAGCAGCAAGGAGAACTTCAGTAGCTGCTGGCAGGCCAGTTTCTGCTGGTAAGCCTGTTGCTGCTGATAAGTTCATTCCTGCTGATAAGCCTGTTGCTGCTGTTTATCCAGTTCCAGCCGGTAGGATCAATCCTGCTGGTTGGAGAAGCAATACGGCTAGACCTTTCAGCAGACCTACTAGCACTTATTTTCAAAATGATATGAGACCTGTTTATTTTGACGCCATGCATATGAGTGGGGCAAGATGGAAAACTGCTGTTAAGTCCTCGGCAGGTTGTTCTTGGAGAGTCAATAACCAACATATAAAAATGGGATCCAAGATCAATGGTGGATCTCATCAATCTCCAGGGTTTAATTCTTATTGATCCACTAGGCAGGCTCAAGTCAGCAATGGCTTGGGTCTCTCTTGTATCTAATGTTGTAAATGTATTCTTTGTAACAGGATTTTCCTTTTAGAAGTAAAGATGTTGGCATTGTTGACAGTGGATGTTCTAGAAGTATGACAGGAAATTTAGAGAGATTGCATGACTTTGTGCCTTTGAATGGAGGTACTGTGACATTTGGAGGAGGAGATGTCATAATTACTGGGAAGGGAACTATCAAAACTGCCAAGCTGGAATTTGAAGATATCCTTTATGTGAAGGAACTCCAAAATTTCAATTTGTTCTCTATCTCTCAAATTTGTGACAAGAAGAACAATGTTCTCTTCACTGAGACTGATTGCTTTGTGTTGTCCAAAGACTTCAAGTTGCCTGATGAAAGTCAGGTTGAACTCAAAGTTCCAAGGACTTACAACCTTTACAGTTTCAATCTAAGTGATGTTCAGCCTGAAGGTTCTCTTGCTTGTCTGGTGGCAAAAGCTTCTGTGGATGAATCTAGTAAATGGCACAGAAGAATGGCTCATGTGAATTTCAAGACCATTAACAAGCTGGCTAAGAATGGTCTGGTTCAAGGGCTTCCTTTCAAGATCTTCTCTAATGAACACAATTGTGTTGCCTGCAACAAAGGAAAGCAACACAAAGCTTCATACAAGGCAATCACAGCTGTGAGCACCATCATTGAGCCTCTGCAGCTTCTCCATATGGATCTCTTTGGTCCTACTTCTATCAGAAGTATTGACCATAAGTACTATTGCCTAGTGATTACAGATGATTTTAGCAGGTTTTCTTGGACTTTCTTTTTGGGTACTAAAGATGAATCGTATCCAGTTATTAGGGATTTTATTGCCTTAATAGAAAATCAGCTAAGTAAAAAGGTTAAGTCTATAAGGAGTGATAATGGCACAGAGTTTAAGAATTCTAATCTTATAGAACTCTGTGGGAGTAAGGGGATAAAAAGGGACTATAGTAATGCTAGAACTCTACAACAAAATGGGGTTGCAGAAAGGAAAAATAGGACCCTAATAGAAGCAGCTAGGACTATGTTAGCTGAATCTAAGATGCCCACTATGTTTTGGACTGAAGCAGTATGCACTGCTTGTTATGTGTTGAATAGGGTATCTATTACTAGTCCTCATAATAAAACACCTTATGAGCTTTTGTCTGGGAAGGTTCCAAACATTAGTTATCTTAAACCTTTTGGATGTCATGTCACTATATTGAACACTAGTGATTACCTAGGCAAGTTTGATGGGAAGGCTGATGAAGGGTTTATTGTTGGGTATTTTGCTCATAGTAAAGCCTATAGGGTTTATAATCTGTCTTCTAAGAGAACAGAAGAGACTCTCAACTTAAGATATCTTGAGGATAAACCTAATTTGCAGGGTGCAGGTCTAGAGTGTTACTTTGATCTAGATTATCTGACTGACACCTTAGGTTATAATAGATTCAAAGCAAATCTATCTGTTGGTACACATGTTTCTCAAACTAACAATGCAGGTACCTCAGATGATGATTCTGATGCAGAGAGTGATGAACGACCTATAGTTGTTCCTTCTTTTCCCTCTAACAACATTTCAGGTTCAAAGCTCAAAGATTCTTCTGATATGGATGAAGGTGATTCTAGTTTTGCAGAAGATCTTGCTAGGCTTCAAAGACAAGAGTATAATGCCAAGAAAGCTGCTGAAATGTTTGGGTCTGGGTTTTCTAAAGAAATAGAGGAGATTTTGAGAAATGCTGAAGCTGAAGTTAGAAGGGAACTGAATTCGGCTGGTGGTATTCCTGTTCCTGCTGCTACCATTTCTGCTAGTAGTGGATCTGTTCCTGCCGATTCTTCTAATGCTTATGCTGATGTCTCCATTCCTGCTGATGTTCCTGTGTCTTCTCCACCTGTTGACTCTTTGGGTATTGATAACTCCCCTGAAAGATTTCCAATCCCTTCTGATCTTGGAAATTCAGTCTCTTTAAGAGATAAGCTGGAAGATCCTCATTATCAATCCAGAACAGGCATTTTCACTTCTTCCTCATATGATGATGACTTCAACCCCTCCATTACTAATCAGGCATCATCCATTGATGTCAATCCCATTGTTACCAATAGGATCAATACAGTTCATCCTCAGTCCTTGATCCTTGGAGATCTAAATTCCCCTGTTCAGACGAGAAGTAAATTACACCAACCCAAGTTTGGAGAATCTGCTTTTCTCAGTTATATACAGGATCAGTTAAGGAGCAATCATACTGATTATTTACATTGTCTCTATGCTTGTTTCTTAACTCAAATCGAACCAAGTAGTATAGCTCAAGCTCTTGAAAATGATGATTGGGTTGAGGCTATGCAAGAGGAAATGCAGCAGTTCCAGAATCAGAAAGTATGGATGTTGGTACCTTTTCCAGCAGGAAAGCATGCTATTGGAACTAAATGGATTCTAAAGAATAAAAAGGATGCTAGGGGAATTGTGGTTCGAAATAAAGCTAGGTTGGTGGCTCAAGATCATAGACAAGAAGAGGGGATTGATTATGATGAGGTGTTTGCACCAGTGGCAAGAGTTGAAGCTATCAGACTGTTCTTAGCTTTTGCCTCATTCATGGGGTTTGTAGTATATCAGATGGATGTGAAGAGTGCATTTTTGTATGGAAGGATTGAAGAGGAGGTTTATGTTACTCAACCAAATGGATTTGTGGATCCTCAGAATCCTGATTTGGTTTACAAAGTGGTTAAAGCACTTTATGGTCTTCATCAAGCACCAAGGGCTTGGTATGCAAGGCTATCAGCCTTTCTGCTAAAACATGGTTACAGAAGAGGGGCTATTGATAAAACACTTTTTATCAGGAAGAACTTCAAAGATATCATTCTAGTACAAGTTTATGTAGATGATATCATCTTTGGTTCCACTAATGAAGCCTGGTGCAGGGAATTTGAAGAATTGATGAAGAGTGAATTTGAGATGAGTGCTATGGGTGAAATGACTTTCTTCTTGGGTCTTCAGGTTAAGCAGAAACCAGATGGGATCTTTATCTGCCAGGAGAAGTATGTTTATGACATACTTAAGAAGTTTGATATGGAAAATGTGAAAACAGCCACAACTCCTTTTGAACCTCCAAAGCCTAAATCCACTAATGAACCTGATGCTGCTGTTAATGTTCATCTATACAGATCCATGATTGGATCACTCATGTATTTGACAGCTTCTAGACCTGATATCATGTTTGCTGTCAGTGCATGTTCTAGACATCAGGTTACACCCTTGACTTCTAACCTAAATGCAGTCAAGAGAATCTTCAAATATTTAAAAGGACAGCCTAAGTTGGGACTTTGGTACCCAAAAGATTCTCCTTTTGTGTTGGAAGTTTATAGTGACAGTGATTACGCTGGGGCTAACTTTGATAGAAAGTCAACTACTGGAGGTTGTCAGTTTCTGGGCAGGAGGTTGGTTTCTTGGCAGTGCAAGAAGCAGACTATAGTAGCTACATCTTCTACTGAGGCAGAGTATGTTGCTGCTGCTAGTTGCTGTGGACAGGTTCTTTGGATGCAAAATCAGCTGTTGGATTATGGGTTCAACTTCATGAACACTAAGATCTTTATTGATAACCAAAGCACCATGTGCATTGTTAAAAATCCTGTTTATCATCAAAGGACAAAGCATATTGAGATTCGACACCATTTCATAAGAGATGCTTATGAGAAGCATCTTATTCAGGTGCTTAAGATTCATACTGATGACAATGTGGCTGATCTGCTGACCAAGGCTTTTGATGGACCAAGGTTTAAACATTTGGTGGTCCATATTGGGATGGTCAATCCCTAGATACTGAGTTTGAGGGGAGGTTGA
Organism: Artemisia tridentata subsp. tridentata; assembly: GCA_021014915.2. Lineage (NCBI taxonomy): Eukaryota > Viridiplantae > Streptophyta > Magnoliopsida > Asterales > Asteraceae > Artemisia > Artemisia tridentata. The sequence continues at coordinate 170,579,767 of CP139501.1, read as the reverse complement.
AGCTTAAGGGGAGGTTTCTTATTTTCTTTCTTTTCTTTTGGTTTGTTTCTGATTTCTTTTTCTTAGTTTAAAAAAAAAAAAAAAAAAAAAAAAAAAAAAAAAAAAAATTCTTGTATATTTTGTGTGCTAATAAGTTGGTTTTGAGCAACACCTTGCAGGTACAGTGTTGGTATTTACACCTACACAATAAATGGTATTCAACTCACCATGTCTTGCAGACAAGAAAGAGTTGGCTCACCATGAGGGTACGGCTCTGGTGTGATAATCAAATCCGTTGATAGCTGTAATAGCTTGCTCAAAGCTATAGGGTACTTCAACTCACCCATGATTCAGTTCTGAGAGTTGAAAATGGTTCTCAATTCACCATGGATGTAACCCTTTAAGGGATCCAAAGAATTGGCTAGTCCACAAAAGTATGGTTTGTGGTAAAGACACTTGGTATCCATATTTGGTATTCAATTCACCAAGGTTTTACTGTAACCTAAGAATTGACTAGTCCTGAGCAAACGGCTACAGGTAAAGATAAGTCAAATCCGTTTATAGTTGCTGATTTGCTAATAAATCAGATGGTTATCAATGTACCATGGTCTAACACACCTAAACATTGGCTACTCCAGTAGTGATGGCTATTGGTAAAGAGACATCAAATCCATTAATTTTCAATGATTCACCTCTCACAGGAGTTAACACACCTGGATGTGATGAGAATAGTATGAAACTTAAGTGATTTGATGTACATCTTGTCATAGTAGCAGCCAAGCTCAAGTGAATGTCATGGTGGCCAGTTTACATATTTTGAAGATGAATTCCTATTGCTGAACTATCGAAGTTGCTGCTGGAAGTTACAGATGTTGCTGCTGGTTACTAATTATTGCTGCTGCTAAATCGCAATCCTCAAGCCTGAGAAGTTAAAGCTCTATCGCGTTGGAATCTTGCAGGTTAACCTAGTCAACCTCAAGATTAGGGGAGGATTGTTAGGATCTCTGAGAAATAAGGAATTTCTCGTTGCTGCCGATAGTGAAGCTGGTTCCTGCTGATAGTTATTCATTACTGCTGCGGTTGGTTCCTGCCGATAGTTTATTTTTGTTTCTGCCGATAGTGTTTATTGCTGCGGATATTATTGTTTGTTATCCGTATGTTTAGAAAGTTTGTTAGATTTATTTTTAGAAGAGATCATATTTATCTCTTCACACGTTTTCTTGTATGACGGGTTAGGGTTAGGGTTTCTTATAATTATAAAAGAAACATCCCGTCCATGAGTTCGAGGTACCTTTTATCGATTACAATATTCAATAACATAATTCTTAGTTCATAGTCTGATCCATAGAGGATCATTGTCTTTTCTTCTTTAATATTCTTGTTGTTTACTTTCCGCATAAACACAAGTCTTACACCTAGAGGTTCTCATTTAACCAAGCTCAATCAAGCTCGAAGTAATCGATCCTAAAAAGTAGTGTAGAAGTTGTGAAGTCGTAGTCTAGAAGTTGTGAAGCCGTCGTGAAGAAGTTGTGAAGCCGTCGTGTAGAGGTTGTGAAGTCGTCGTGTAGAAGGTGTGAAGCCGTCGTGAAGAAGTCGTGAAGCCGTCGTGAAGAAGTTGTGAATAAGTCGTGAAGAAGTCGTGTAGAAGTTGTGAGATTGGTTCTAGCTACGATTAGAACCCGACATCTAGCTTTGTGTCGTTAAGCTAAAGTTGTGTAAGGTTTTCTCCGCCATAAGGGAGTTTGTTGACATAGTGAAGAGAACTCTCGAGTAGGTGACTCGGGGAGTGGAGTAGGGCAAGGAAGGTGTCCTTGTAGCCAAACCACTATAAATCCTTGTGTTATGGTTTGATCTTTCCATCCCTATCTTTCATTTCATTTCATTTACTTTACTTGCATTACTTATTTACATTTGTCTATATTTGTTCATATTGTTTAAGAGTTGAAGTCACATAAGATCGAATCGAAGTTTTTAAAAGTAAACAAAAGTTTTCACAATAAAATTTAAAAGACGTAAAACTATTCAACCCCCCCCCCCCTTCTAGTTTTCCACGTCAAACAAGATTTTTAAAATAAACTGTATTTTAAAACTTGAAACGATCTATGGAATCTGAAAAATATTTAGAAGGGCAATCTATGCAAAGACCACCACTATTTAAAAGTGATGGATTTCTTTATTGGAAAAATCGATTCGAAACTTATGTGAAATCAAAAGATCTAGATCTTTGGCATGTTATTACTAACGGTGATTTTTTACCTATTCAAAATAATCCAGAAACTAAAAAGGATGAGATAGTACCTTTTGAAAAACAAAATGATGATTTAAAAAGAAAACTTGCTAAAAATAATGAAGCAAAAATGGTTATTTATAATGCGCTACCACGTAAAGAATACGAAAGAATCTTTATGTGTGAAACCGCAAAAGAAATTTGGAACTCATTACTAATAACTCACCAAGGTAATAGTCAAGTCAAAGATAATAAAATAGATCTTCTTGTTCAACAATATGAACAATTTACGATTCCGGAAGAGGAATCAATTGATAATGCTTTTGCTAGGTTTAACACAATCATCACAAGTTTAAAAGCACTTGATGAGAGTTTATCTAGTAAGAATTTTGTTAGGAAATTTCTTAGGGCTCTTCATCCAAAATGGCGAGCTAAAGTTACGGCGATTGAAGAATCGAAGAACTTGTCAACTCTTCAACTTGATGAGTTGATCGGCAAGTTGAAAGTCTACGAAGCAATAATAAAGAAAGACTCCGAGATGGTCAAAGGAAAAAGAGAACAAAGTAAGTCAATTGCATTGAAAGCTAGGAAGGAATCTAGTGACGAGGATAGCTCAACCTCCGAAAGTGATGACGAAGAATATGCCATGGCCGTAAGAGACTTCAAGAAGTTCTTCAAAAGACGAGGAAGATTCGTTAGACAACCACATGACGAAAGAAAGGCACTCCAAAGAAACAAAGACGACAAAGGTAGCAAGAGCGAGAGGAAGTGTTTTAAATGTGGTGATCCAAATCATCTCATCGAAAGATGTCCAATGATGTCAAGAGAGCAAAATCAAAAGGCATTTGTTGGAGGAGCATGGAGTGATAGTGACGAAGACGAGAAAGAAACCACAAAGGAGGAGAAGTGTCTTGTGGCTAAGACATCAAGCGAGGTACATTCCGAAACCGAATACTTTAGTGATGAGCATTTATCATTAGATGAAAAAGACCTAGATAGTGAATATAGTAGATTATGCAAACTCGGTCAAAAAGTAATGACTAAAAACAAATCACTAAAATGCATAAATAACAAATTAGAAAACGAAATACTTGAATTAAAAATTAAACTACACAACTTAGAAAAAGGCAAAGAAGCATTTGCAGAATGTAAAACATGTCTAGAGACTAAAAATGAAAACGAAAAAATTATGGAAGAAATTTGTAAACTTGACAAATTCGAAAATAGTAGTAATTCACTTAGGAAAATAATAAGTATTCAAAGAGTATCAGGAGATAAAACTGGCTTAGGATTTAATTCAACTGAGGCTTCAACTAGTGAAACTAAAAATGTAAAGTTTGAATGTGAAACTAATAAGCAAAAATCTTTAGAGTCAAAACCTAAATATATACTTATGAAAGATAGAAAAATACCCATAGCTAGTAATGAGAAAGTAAAAAATTTCTACAAACTATCTTTAAAAACCGAAGTAGAATATTATAAACCAAAATTAAGGTTAAAAACACCTCCTCCTAGAAGACCACTTAGTCCTCACCCTCGGCCTAAAAATCCTAAACCTAGAAGAAACCAAAATAGACCAAACCGCCAAAATAATAGTCACCCAATGTGGAATTATTCAAGTCCACCAAGCTTCAACCCTTGGGGAATACTTCCACCATATATGCATCCTAGTCAATTGAAAACCATGTTTGGTTCAAACAACTATGGACCAATTAGACCATGGGGACCAAGTGGCTAGATTGTCTACTCATCGGGAAAGTCGGTATCTCATTTATGATTGACTTCTATAAGTCAATATATACGCTTTGAAGTGCTTGAAGATCACACATTGAAGACAAAAAGGTACGCCTCTTTTCCATGCTCACCACTATATGCTTAGATTAATGAACTAGCTTATTGCATGCCCCCGTTAGTCTTAAATGCTTAAGTTTAGTTAATACTTATGTGTTTGTTAGTGAGTTTTCTTCTTATATATATATCTAAACATATATATACATATATTCATACTTATATATACTTATATTACTATAAATATATATATATATATATATATATATATATATATATATATATATATATATATATATATATATATATATATATATATATACATACATATCCTCTCACAACCTAGATATGTCATTTGTTGACTATCTAGAACTAAAAGAAATTGTTCGTCCTCGAACTTCTTCTTCCCCCTTTGCTCTTTTGGACTTTAACGTTCAACACAAAAATCTTCTATGTCCACTATCATAAAACTCATAGTGATGAAGAGAAGTGAGTTAAGTGGATAAACATAGAAGTAGAATTTAAACCTTCGCGCAAAGAAAACTATGGATGAAACAAACTCCCGACGCCGTCAGCACTCTTCTCCGTCTCTACCTCATCATCTCTCGACACCATTCTACATCCAAATTTCCCATGTAATATACATATATATATAAATATACTCATTCCCTCTCATTCCTCAAAATCATTGTCGACTTGACGTCTTGATTATTTTATCCAAAATTCTCAAGATATTTTTTAACGAAATGTTAATAAAATGTGTCAAGTATTCCTTCCTCGTGCATATACAAACCAACGTATTTTTGATATATTATAAATTATATAATAATATTTATATATATATATAATAATATATAAATCTATATATATATATATATATATATATATATATATATATATATATATATTGCCGTCAGAAACAAAATTCGAAAAACTCCATTTTTGGTAGGGGGCCCCCTTAAAATTAAGGGGACCGGCTAGTTAACGAGGGCGGCCCCCTTAATGTTTAAGGGGACCGGCCATCTGCTGCTACCAAAAACGATTTTCCTCTTAAAACTTTTGCCAAACACTCCATTTCTCACACACCCTTCCTTTGCTACCTGCTGTGAACGAACTAAACCACCCAAAAACCATCAAAACCACTTACCAAATCACCAATTTGGGCTAAATTCGCAAGGGGCAAACACTTATATCTCGATTAGCAACATATATTGTAAGTTTTCCGAAACACATTTCATCTAATTTCATCAAATTTCGAGTCTAATCACAATTAGGTATTTTATTTAAATTCTTTAAATTCGAACTTATGTTGAAATTAAGTCTAGGATACTCATTGCCAAATGCTTCCCATAGGATTAGAGTACTTAATTAATCTAGAATCTAAGTAATCTAAAATCCTCATGCCAAAATTTTGAAAAACCAAACACTCTAATTCAAAATTTGTTATACATTGTTGAATTATGCCATAAACACTTATTATAACTAACCACATTATAATATCACAACTTTTAATCCTAAAAATATATTTTTCGAACCATGAAAAATGATTTTATAAACATAAGAGGGTGTTTGGATTGAGTCATAAAATTGTCTATATTAAGTCAAAATGAATTTCACAACTAATGGACAAGTTTATAAACATGTAACTAGTCATTTTGAGTCATCAAGATACATAATTCATATGTATATTGAAATATTAGTCTTTATTTTTCTAGAAAAAGGGAGTGTTTGGAATAATAAATTAAAAGACATTTTTGAGTCAAAATCTACGTTTTCATTTTTTTTTATAAGTTACTTAGCATAAATACTCGTAAGAAATAGCTAGACATACAATCTAATGTTTGTCTAGCCACATTTCAAAGAGGCTTATGATGTATAAAGGAGCGTTTGGATACGTTTGGTTCTTTATCAAAATATCATTACAACTACTCCTTAACATCATAAAATACATTTTAAGCGAGTTAAAAATTAAAAATAAGGAACATTGCAAACTACTTCTTAGGATTAAAATTTTAGAGTCGAAGTATGTTTGCGTTCCACATGAGTAGTATATGTCACATATGCATTTTTTTTTCTTATTTTCTTGTTGTTATCTTGTTTAGGTGAAAATGCCTAAAGCCACGGTTGGTAACGTCTCCAAAACAAAACAATACATTCCAAAAGTCTCCGCCACTCCCGGCATATCTCCCACTATTGCATGTTTCTATCGTTCCATCGAAAATAGAAACATTCATGAGGGGAGAATTGTCGATCCATCTTTCTATCAATCCGACTATATCAAACGAATGTTCTCCAATGTTCGTCTCGATTGTCTTTACAAAATCAATGAGTGTATCGTTCCTCGCTTTGTTCTTGACTTCTATAGCCAAGTTACGGTGCAAACCGATGACTATGGTTATATCCTCATTTCCTTCATGATCCAAAACGAATTCATCACACTTACTCTCGCTCAATTCGGTCAAATTCTCAAAATTCCCCACGACGGTCAAGCTGCTTTCTCAAATGAGTGGGATCTTTCTTCTCTTGAACAACATCGACCTCAAGGGGGTCCATACTATTATGAGATCCCAACTCCTGACGACATTCATCAACTTCTTGAGCTAGAACGTGGTACGACTAGCAAAAAGATTAAGTCAAAAAATATCGACATCCATGCAAACCAAATCCTCCTCAAGGAGTTAAGCCCCGACATGAAGCGTTGGGAAGAACTCATTCGCGAGAATGCGTTCGGTACCGGTGGTCACCGTGATCATCTCACGGCGAGCATTGCTCACATGTTGTATTGTGTTGTTGCGGAAGAACAATACAATTTGGCTTATCTCTTTGTTCATCGAATCATATCCGCTAAAAACACTCCCAATGCCAATCTTCCTTATGGTATGTTTCTTACTCGACTTTATTATCATGTCATGGAACATTACCCTCATCTTGAGAGTGATATTTATGAGTTCGTTCAACCGGTCTTGCGTCCTCTTGTTCGTGTCCAACCTCGTCAATCCCGAAGTGACAAGGGCAAATCTCGTAGCTCTTTCTCACTCCCACCTCGTGGTTCTACATCTCATCGAGGAGATGATGATGATGAGGAGGAGGACACATCACGTGTTAGTACCCCATCACCCATGACATTCGTTAATAATCTTCCGGAACTTGATTACACCGACTATCAAGTTCCTTCTCCTTCCTGACAAAATGATCAACTCCTCTTCGAAAGACAAACCTCATTGCTAAACACCACTTAACAAATGAATCAAGAGTTTCGAGGTGGATTCAAGTCAATAGGAAAGGCCTTCAGGAAGATTCTTGGAAAGAAGAAATAGATTTATTTGGTGTGGGTTTAATTGAACATTGATGATATGTTATTAGACAATTATGTGTAGTGTTATTATTTTGACATTTATTTTGCATTGTGCTAGATGTTTAACTACTATTATGTTAGAACTTTGTTTCTTTAATATAATATGCCTATGATATGCTTATAACATGATTTTGCTAGTTTATATATGTACATTAATACTTGATATATTATTGTTACTATTGGATCATTCCTAGTGTACATGGTTCAAATAGAGCTTGCTGCAAACACACCCCAAAAATTGACCCTTTTCTAGAAAATTTTCAATTTTGGTCGCCTGGGAAAACACTAGATGGGCGGCCCCCTTAATTTTGCTAGGCGCTCCCCTTAATTTTAAGGGGGCCGGCCTACAATTAAGGGGACCGGCCATCTGGACAGTGAATTTCACTGTTTTCTTTTGCATCTTGTGACCCCTTTTCTATAGTCTCAGCTACCCTTTCTCTTAATAACCCAACTGAGTTTGGAATATTACTACTAAACCTCAAAACCTTACCCAAACCAACCATACTTTCATATTATAAATTCCCCCCAAATGATAAACCCTCATTTCATCAATCCTTATCTCCTTCAAACATAAACCTACAACAACATGCTATCACCAAAATCCTCCATCTCCAAGACCTCTAAGAAACAAAAATTGGTCATCATACCACCCAAACAACTTTTCATTGATCTTACTAAATAAGACAACACCACTCCATCACCACCACCTAAATGCTCATCTCCAAGTGCACCTAATGCACCATCTAAAACACCTTCCACCCATGGTACCTCCTCTTCTTCCATATCTTCAACCTCATCCATCAATGAATACATAAACAAACACCTCTCCTCACCACAAATAACACCACCACCAACAACATCACCACCACATCTCACTCAAGAACCTCCATCCACCGAGCTTGCCATCTCCCTCTCACCAATCACACCTCATGATGCTCACTTTTCATCCTCACCAATTCCACCACCTTTCTTTGTTAATCCTATACCTTGGAGTCTCCTTGAAGCTCATGGAGATACTTGCCTTTGTTGCATTCATAACCGAACCATCATCTTTGGTCTTCGGGATGAAATGCAATATATGTTCTCATGCATTGAGCACATGTTAACCAACCCACCTCCACCACCACCTCCACCATTTTCACCCATTTCACCACCACCTCCTCCATTCTCTTCAAACTAGATAAAATGTTTCAACACCAATAATGTTTTCAACTCTTTTTGGTTGCAAGCTCTATGAGGATCATGTACTCTTGGGATGATTATTTAGTATCATTAATTGTATTATTTGTTGCATGTTGTATGTTTCACCTATGATGTACTCTACTTGGTTGTGTATTTATACACAACATCTTTAATTAATGAATGTCCTTCTTTTATATGCTTGCTTATCTTTGCTATATATATGCTTGTGCTTCTAATATTTTTCTTGCAAGTATTCCATATCTCGTTTCCATTATGCTCTCAAACAAGGGGGAGCACACATCAATGGGGAGTTCTCGTCCCGACAAATTTCATATCTAAAACTTGTCGGCATAACCTTTTTGATTCTACAAAAAGGGGGAGAAGTAGATATAAACTCACTAAATACTTGTCTCAAAATTAATTTTTCAATTTAATGAGTTTAGATTTTGTAATCATCAAAAAGGGGGAGATTGTTGATATAAATAATGCCTAAACACGTTATTAATATTTTTCGATATCTCTACGTTTTGATAATCACAAAATGTAAAATCATTAAACGAAAAATTATGACGTAAACAAGTATTTAGTTGTAAATATCTATTTTAACAACTCAATCACTTAAGGTATGAATAAACAAATGCTTAATGCATTATAGGATCAAAGGAACATTTTCTTAATCACTAGATTTTTTATAAAATGTCACAAACATTTTATATCTTTTAGAAAATCATTTTTGGTATTAAATAAAAATGTTTAATCCTTTATAAATTTATGAATTCAAATTTTCAACCAAAAATGGCAAAAATGTTCCAGAAAAACCTTCCCCACAAAAAGACAAATCTGAGCAACGTTCAGAAAGGGCGGCCCCCTTAATTATACTAGGCGGTCCCCTTAATTTTAAGGGGGCTGGCCACCTATTTAAGGGGACCGCCCCGCTCCTCTAGGTCCTCAGATTTGCCTATAAATACTGGTTCATCTCTGTACTTTTTCCTCACCTTTTGCACCCCAAACCTTCTGTTCAAATCTTCTCCAATCCTTGTAAATCCTTTCTAAAATCCTTTGATCATATTTTCTAAAGCATTGGTTTCCAAGTGATCCAAGCTTTCATCATCCAAGTGCAAAAGAAGAATACTTCTTCAACATCTAGAGAAGAAGTATTGTAGCTCAATTCATATATTTTTATAATTGTGTAAAGTATTTGATAAGGTGTTTGTGTAGTTGTAATTAGTAGATCAAAGTGTAAGTAAGTAGTTGTGTTGTAAAGAAGTAGTGTAGAAGTTGTGAAGTCGTAGTCTAGAAGTTGTGAAGCCGTCGTGTAGAAGTTGTGAAGCCGTCGTGTAGAGGTTGTGAAGTCATCGTGTAGAAGGTCTGAAGCCGTCGTGAAGAAGTCGTGAAGCCGTCGTGAAGAAGTTGTGAATAAGTCGTGAAGATGTCGTGTAGAAGTTGTGAGATTGGTTCTAGCTACGATTAGAACCCGACATCTAGCTTTGTGTCGTTAAGCCGGTGTAAGCTAAAGTTGTGTAAGGTTTTCTCTGCCATAAGGGAGTTTGTTGACATAGTGAAGAAAACTCTCGAGTAGGTGACTCGGGGAGTGGAGTAGGGCAAGGAAGGTGTCCTTGTAGCCGAACCACTATAAATCCTTGTGTTGTGGTTTGATCTTTCCATCCCTATCTTTCATTTCATTTCATTTACTTTACTTGCATTACTTATTTACATTTGTATATATTTGTTCATATTGTTTAAGAGTTGAAGTCACATAAGATCGAATCGAAGTTTTTAAAAGTAACCAAAAGTTTTCACAATAAAATTTAAAAGACGTAAAACTATTCAACCCCCCCTTCTAGTTTTCCACACCTATCTCGCTAAAATACATTTCATTTCATTTCCAAACAGCATCATCAAAATAACAACAAAAACAATGATCAAAATCATGCCTTGCCACTCCAAGTGTAGGCATCAGTATGACACAAAGCAGTATACAAAATCTGAACACGAACTTCACCAGCTTGTGGCGGCGAAACTTCCACATCTTCAATCTCTAAAGGCTTATTAGTCTCGTACGCAACAGCAGCTACACCCACAAACCAAACACAATCAGATCACGCTCATTAAATGTAGATTAAAGATACAAAAACAAATAAACGTTACCTTTGCAAGTGATGACTTTTCCTTGAGTAGAAGCCACTCCAAAATCTTGAGAAAAAAGCATAGCCTATCAAAATGTCGACACCAAAATAAGCACTTATTTACAAACAAATTCAATACACCAAGTTATAGATATCGAAAAGAATAAAGCATAGGCTACTAATCTTGATTGATTACGTACTGTCACACTATATATACACAAAATCTATGATGATGATAATATAACGTATACATTAATTCATCTATGAATTTGAACTTGAAGAAGAAGTTGGGTGGTGTTGTTCCATGAGGTTGCCCAGCAACTTTTCCGATTGGACAAAATTAATCAACCAATAAACAATCAATTAGTATTCCAGCTGTAATATAATGTGGAAGTGCACGAATGATAGAAATTGATAGTGGATTAGAGTTTATAGAATGTGAGGCGACTAATGTATGGAGTCTTTCAGGTTGTAACGTATTGTGGATGGTTTTTATACCTGCTTCAAGCAATAAGATGCCAACACTTACTATTCAGCAATTATGAGGATGGTTTGTATACCTTCATTTACACCGGCCTACTGAAGAGTTGCGAACTGCTTATGAATTACATTCGAAGCACTAATTGCAGGCCATATGTACTTACCCTTAAGCATGAATATTAAAGCAATGTACTCACACATGAAGCCTCCACATGCTTATTTTCACTTAAAAATTGGTGTCATTAATACTCCCCACTCATTTTTAGGGCCTAATCTTTAGATATACTAGTATATGATGATACTATGCATATATACAAAGCGTTTAACATTCTTTGTACTCCCATTTATTAAAATGCAATTAATATGACTTTTTTTTTCTTAAGAGGCAATATATTTATATAAACGAGGCAGCATGGCCCGTGTGATGCATGGGCTTCGATTACCATGGTGTAACATCAGTCTGGCAACGGTTAATTAGGTGTGTCAACATTAGTCGCGAAACTTAAAGTGTTAAACTAAAAAATTCGTTGTAGTAAGCTTTTACAAATAGAAACGCTTCATACGAAAGATACTCAAAGATGCGTTTGAACATTAGTACATGTGGTTGTAAGTAGTAAGTGCACGTTCGATTTACTTGCTTAGGGGTTCTCATTTTTTAGGTTCCTCGCTTTGATCATCCTTCCATGCTGATATTCTGCACAAAGAATTTTAAATACAAATTTAGAAAGGTGATATATTTAAATTCAATCACACATTTTAAAATTGTCTAAATTTTATTTGTGTATATTGGGTTATTGTATAAACATAGTAATGTTAACAACTTATTATATAAACATATTAATATTTTAGTTAGTATTGTAGTCAAACATATTTTATGACTTATCCCTTTTCACCACTAAAGTAAAAGTCTTCCATTTCCCTCTACACATAGAACCGCTGATTCGTAGTGCCCAAATTTCTAAACAGTTGGTCGCTAATTGCATGATTAAAGGGGGCTCCGCACGGGTTTTGTTTATCTTGAAAAAATATTCAGTTTTGCGAGGTTTATGTGTATTTAGTTATTATGCTTAATTTTGATCGGGAGCTCTCAAATGAATAAATGGATTGAGTTATGTGTATTTAGTTATCTTATATACTTAAAGATTCACTTTGTAAATTTAATGTGCAAAAGGAATTGTGCACAAAATCATGTACGGTACAACATGTTTGAAGCCACCTCAAGATTTAATGTGCAAGAGGAATTGTGCACAAAAGGTTGTACGGTACAACATGTTTGTAGCTATCTTTAAAAGGTTTATGAAATCAAATGTGAAATACATTCTCGGTTCAATTAAAAGTTCATGAATGCAGAAATTAAAGGCACCAATTAGTGGTTACATGAATGAAGAAGTTGAACCAAAAGGCTATATAAATGACACCTAAATTCCTTTTGTGGTCCTGCAAAAGTGAGTTATAGAGATGATCAATAATGTGCTTAATGAAGCATTTCATATTTGACACTACATGGATTTTTAAAAAAATTGTAAACCATTGTTGAGAAAAAGGTTAATATTAAAGAACCGTTGAAAAGGACCATAAAGAAACCTGTAATCATACATGTCAAATAACCAATCACAACCCTTTTTAAGCTAAAGTTATCCAAAAGCGAGGTATAGAGATGATCAGTTATGTGCTTAATGAAGCATTTCATATTTGAAAATGCATGGATTTTTTTTTTTAAATTGTAAACCATTATTCAGAAAAAGGTTAATAAAGATGAACCAGAATGTTTGTTAAAGCATTCTATATTTTGCATTTATGTGGAATTATTCCCAAATTGTAACTACTCAGGTTGATGTATATTAAACATAACCAAGCTTTACATATGCCTGCCTTTTCATTGGTCATTACATTTATTTTATAAGTTCACCAATGGAATTCAAAAAGAATACATGCTGGATATCTTTAACATATATCTTGGTCAATTCCCAATCTATCATACAACGAAAGTGAATCAAATTCTGACAGTAAAATGAATGACGGTACCCTTGAAATCAGCAACCTTCCATACATTGAAATTATAATTCTTCTTGAAATCATCTCTCTTTGTATGTTACAGTTTGAAATGATAAAAATGCAGGTACCCAATCTCTCTCAAACATGCTTCACAAATATGTGGCCATTCATTCAAATAAAATTATTATGGAAGATGGGACAGTACAAAGTTATTGTGGTTTAAAACTGAAAAACATCATTGCATCAGATCCAGGTAAACACCCACACCTATCCTTTTATTACATTATGGATTTACGGCAATATCTTAAAGATGTAATTGTAATTCATTTGTGATGCATTTTTGAACATAATTTGTTAGGACAATCATTACTCTCATTACCGGATGGAACAAATATGCAAACAAACTTAATAGCTTCTACTTCCAAACATGCCTTCAGATATACTAAAAGAAGATCATCAGGTACTCTATTTACACAATATTACCAAAACTGAATACCTTTTAAGAAGTGTTGTGAACTAAGCCGATATTGAATTCCATATAATTGATATTTGCCGCAACGAGTCTTATTACAGGACCACAACATCTTCGAGAAGCTAAAAAAATTCCAATAAGAGCAGCCTTCACATCTGCAAGTAATTACACGTGTTAGCAATATTGCACCTTCTTTTTTGCTACAAACTTTTTTATTATACATTCTTAATAATAACAAATATGTGTAATATGTCCATTTGACTTTTTTGACAAGGTGTCCCTGTGTCTTACCATAACCTTGGGTCTCCATCGTTTGAATGTCGAAGTTGCAATGCACTCATGTGGTATGAGGAGAGGATTGACAAGCCCAACAAGCATGTGAACCTAAAATTCTCCCTTTGTTTCCAAGAGGGTAAGGTTCTTCTCCAAAGATTCAATGAAACACCTCCACCGTTAAGGGCGTTGTTAGACCACAACAAAAATACTTCATAACTCCAACTATTTCATCGACTGATAACCGTGGCCAAACATGTGAGTATCAAAGACCAAGACTCACCTCTGTGGTTCAACCCAAAGTTCATACGCGACTCAAGACAAATTTGACAGGTTCTACACTAAACCTATAAACCAAACTCAGCAACAATCGAATTGAGCAGAACCGAACAAAAACAAACTAACACGACACTTCCAATAATTAGCCAATACTCGGATTTTTTTTTTTAAGAATTGTGAGCCACACAAGAATAACAACAACAAAAACAAACATAACCTTTCGCAGGTTTTCAAATAGACTAATTAAAACAACAATCACACCACGACTTTGAACATAAAAATGAATCAATCACAACTTCGAATAACAAATAAATTTAATGAAAGTGTATAGAGTGAAAAAGAGATTATAACTCTTACAATGGATACGGATCAACAAGGAGAACCAAGAAATCAAAACCCTAAATCCGAATCAAGCAAATCCAAATCCGAACCCCAGCTAATCCACACCTCCGATGTAATCAGTACCCTTGAAGACTAGATCTCGATAAGACTTTTGTGATTGATTTTGAGTGTGTGGATCCACTGAGATTCGAATACAATAAAAAGGAGATACTAGGGAAGGCCTTCGACATCCTTTCGAGCCTGGAAATTGAGGAGTATCCGTTTGAAGCCACAATCGTTCTCAGTCCTCATCATCTTATCCCTTCTATACCTGTTGACCCATGGGGAAGGGTTACATGAGAGCGACACTGATTTGGGAGAAAGGGAAAAGTATATAGATACATGTCAGTGATGGTGATGGGAGATGGTCTGGGAAGATGGAGAAGAAATCCAAAGAAGAAAACATTAAAGATGAGAGTGGGTGTGTGTGAGAGGCGCGTATACCAGAGAAAAGGATAAGAGGATAAAAGAAGTATATAGGTCTTGTTTTATTATAATAAGGTGTAATTTGTATACCCCGTGTCCCGTTGAGCTGAGGTGTAATCGTGTTTCCCCGGTTTGGTATAAACGTGACAAATAAAATGTTGGAGACGTCTTTATAAAACTGGCATAAAAATAAAATTTATTGACTCTGAAAATAAATCATGGGATTAAACCGTTACTAATGTGGTGTTGGTACGCGTGTGGTATCGTTTTTCAAGAAAAGTGAGATAACCTATCGCTTTTATTATATTGAGGTCTGTAAATGTCAGAAAATGGAAAATTCACTTTTTCTGGTGAGGTTAAATAGTTTTGCGCGTTACTGTATGCTACAGTGTGCGGGTTTGTTTTCCCAAAATAGTTTTGCAAGCTCATGAATGCTTAATTTAACAGTTAGGTAATCATAAATTGACATTTATTATTAAAACATTAGTGAGAAAGTTACCGTTTGTCACAGTGCACAATCCCAAAATAAATGTCACGTAAACTGCAACGTTATCGACACATGTTATTTAACAATCGCCAGGCAACAATAAGATACAATTCGTGCAACGCACGGGTTCGTCAAAACTCGTTATGCTTAGTTTCGTTCGGCGATACTCGAATGAATAAATGAAGTTCATTTAAGTAATCTTTGTGAATAGAGTTGTTTCAAGAAAAATGTATCAAGTTCAGGATTGATTTTCATTATCTTAACATAAAACATGTTATTTGAAAGCTAATAAATTTTAAACTATTTCAAAAGATAAATAAAGTGTGTAAACTACACATAACTTAAGAGTTTTTTTTTCTTTTTTTTTTTTTTTTCTTTTTTTTCTTTTTCTTTTATCCTTTTTTTATGTTTTATAAAAGACAACATGTTAAACCAAATTTCATGTACACATAACTTTGTTGTTTTTTCTCTCTTTTTTAGCATAAAATTCAAACATTATGTGACTTGCGAAGTTTACAAAATTTCTTGAAGAGACTCTAAACCCTAGCCTCTTTAGTCATTGTCGATCCTCATGTTCTCATCACATTTCATCAATATAGCTTTAACTGCTCCTACTTTATCACCAATATATATTAATGGCAAAAATGGCGGGTCGAGCGGGTTCGGGTAACGGATCAAAACGGCTTGAGTTAAACGGGCACGAACCAAACAGATGCTTTCTAAAATTTTGGTCAAATGGGTGTGGGTCAAACGGGCACGGCTCAAATGGGCGCGGGTCAACATTGTATTTTTTAAATACCAAAGAAACTAAAATACAATATATTTAGTTTCTCAAAACACACTATATTTAACTTACACCATTAACAAACATGTTAATAATTTAATTGTAAATTTAACTTCATAGCATGAAGTCTTGAGTTAATATCATTTTTATTGGCGTTTAAAAAGTTAAATGCTACTGTAGTGAACGTAAAATTAGAAAAAAAAATTATTTAGTTAAAATTAAAAACACAAATATATAATAAAACAATTATGGTAATATCTTTTTCCTAAAAAACATTATTGATAAAATTAAAATCAGTCTATCACCTTGCACCTTCTTCTCAAACTCGTCTCCCATCCCACCATCTTTTCCCCAAAAGCATTATTATTAATACAATTAAAACTATTATATATTTTAATTGAATCTATGGTTTTGATTATTTTAAATCCTCGTGGTTCATTTTTTTTCTGGGTGACGGCGTTGTAATAGTGGTGGTGATTGGTGACGACGGCAGTGGGTGACGGAAAGCGGTGGTGATCTTGGTGGTGCAAGTCAGTTGTTAATGTATCTCTTTTGAACAAAAATCAAATCGCCCATCTTGCCCAGAGAAGATAGAGCGTGTGCCCATTCCAACCCGTTCAAGATCCCAGCTAAGAAGTTTATAATATTATCCTTGTTTAATTATCGATAAATGGGTTTCTTATTATATGAATTAAGAAAAGTTTTTCATCTTATTGTTATTTTAATATTAAACAGAGGTGTAGCTTACCAGTACTAAGTGAGTTGCAGGTGATTGCCTTGATTCAGTTTAGATATCAAAATTTCGATTTTGATTTATTCATCTGCACTCCGAAACCAGTGAAGATACCACAGGTTTGCATTCCATTTAAGGAGTATTAGTTTGTTTTCATAGTTTTTAAGAGTAATTTGGTTTTTGGTAGATGATATCCGGTCGCTGGTAGATATTTTATAAATTTAGGATATTTGGTACGGATCAAAATTTATACAAACAGATTCACATCAAAATTGTTTGAGTAAAATCAAAGTCTAGAACAAAGTATTGCGCATCTCTATACCATCTTCATTATTGTAAAATTACCAGATAGAAAAAACACAATATTTTCTTAAATCATTGTCTATTGACAATCTTTTTATGCGAGTTTCGGTTGTTGAAAGCTTCCATGTGAACGATGTTTCTCGTGCAGTGCTTCAACTCCTTGTCACTTTCTTCGGTCATGAGAAGTTTAAGTCAACGATGGGTTGTCACTTTAGAAAATGCAACATAAAGTAGCCCATGACTTAACACAGGCCTCGACAAATAGATGGTAAAAAAGTTAAGTGAATGTCCTTGGCTTTTAGTGATGGTCATTGTGTAGCATGGCTTTATAGGGAACTGTCTGTTTTTCACTATGAAGGGCCATTTTGATTGCTTAGACGTGAGTGTGATTCTCGGTATTAGGACAATGTCCCCAATATTTGATTCGATAATGATTTTTGCTCGACTAACAAACTCTCCAATATGGGTGATGATTAGGTGAGTTCCCTTGCATAATCCCTTGCTTGGATTTACATTTTGTAATAGCATCATTGTTGGCTCTTTTTTGAGGTTCAGGGTAAGGCCATTCCCGCACTTGCACCTAGCACATGTTAAGTATGGCTAACCATTATTAGTTCTAGTGTTGCTGATTTCCACTTCACACTTGAAGGTTGAAGCCTAGTAAATGCAGAAGTTTAGAAACAATATGGGGTAAAGTAATAATACTATAATAGGCAGAAGGGTAAAAGCATGAAAGCGCCTCATTTTTTTCCTACGCCATGATCTTAAATGTTCTTCAACTGTTCCACTCTTTGGTTTGAGTTGTTGAATAGGTAAGCTATCCTGGGTGAGATCCACATCACTGCAGTCCATAAATATAAGCAATGTTTTTATACTTGGAAAGTATTAAAATATGTTTGCAAAGACTAAAACTTAGTCACCTGATTTGCAATATCATTTGGAAGATGTGGTAAGTTAAATCCAGAAAGTGGGTTATTTAGAAATATCAATTACCATAGGTTACAAAGTTGCACATTTACTTTAAGCAAACAAAAGGACACATTAAATAATTCATGTTCTTTATGCAGGCATAGAGTCGGATGTTAAATGGATGCCAGAAGGCCCAAAGTGTACTGTTATGATACATTTGTAATGAAGGAAGTATATAGTTGAGTTTATTGCATTCTCTTTATGTGGCATGGGAATTTGAAAGGGTTTTAGTAATTGTGTAGTATCTTCAAAGATTTTTTAATTAGATCTAAAATGAGGCTGTACACAGGCTTCATGAATGAGGCTTTACAACTATTTATCCTCCTTTTTTTGGGAGTGTCTTAAAGTCAGGCCACATCAATGAGGCTGTATAGCTTGTCTTCTTTCTTTTTTTTTCTTTTTTTTCTTTTTTTTTTATTATTTTTTTAATGTATGACTTGTATATTTATGTAACTTTAAAAGCTCTTAAAAGGTTTCAAAAGAAGCTCCACATTAAAGATCTTCCTTAGATACTTGTATTTCGGGTAAAAAGTGTTCGGGTTATGTTGACACGTTTATTTCTTTTGTATACAACATTTAAATGCATCGGTTTAATCTTTATAGTTCGTTACCTTGTGATAGACAATACATCTCAACAAAGTTAATACACACAACTTTGAAACGATAGTTTATTCCCTGAGGTCGGAGTTTAAGTAAGATTTTTTCTAATACCTCAAATATTAATTTTCAAGCGACAATCTTTAGGCAATACGAACAAACTAATAAAGATCTCATGAGAAGATTACACATAACTAAATACATTCCAAAGAAGAGGCTTTGTTAATCACAAAAGAATCATACATGTATTTTCAGGTAAAAAGGTGTTCGGGTTAAGTTGACACATTGATTTTTTTATACAACATTTAAATTTACTGGTTTAATCATTATAACCCATTACCATGCGATAAATAACACATCTCAATAAAGTTATAAATCACAACTCTGAAAGAATAGTTATCATGTATTGTATTCCTTGAGGTCTTCGTTCAACTAAGATTGTGTCGAACCCCACAAAACTTAATTTTCATCCTACAATCCTAGGCAATACTAATAGCTATATAAGAGATCCAATAATGAGTTGCTAAGCTTTTGGTCATCATTGATCCGAAATCTGTCAAAATTATGATGAAAACATTACATGATATGCATAGCGTAGAATCTACACACACGAACATCTTACCTCATCTTTACAATAATTTAGAAAACACTTGGCCAACTATTATTAACAGATATTGGTATATTCTTTGTAACATAACGTTCTTTGTATCCTACTAATCAAAAACAAATAAACAAAATAGAAAAACATAGCATTCCAAAGGATTGCGGGAGAGGAAACCCGGGACAGTCAGATGGGTTCTTTTTGATTCTTTCATATAACCTGCTCCAATATCTAATCCTTTACCAAGCAAAACCACATGCATGTTCATATAACCTTTTTAATTTTTATATCATATATGATAAATCTTTTGACAGTTACATATAATTGTTATGAGATGTTATTATCTAATCTTCCACGCATATTTTGCAGTCCAACAGAGGAAGTATGATGTTTTAATTTCTAAAATAGCAGCTAGGATAAACTTTGTGATAAATTTATTACACATATTTATGCTTGATATATCTTCTTACGGGGCATTGGATGATGTTCCTTCTTGCTCTGCCATATCTTTACTACAATGTGAGATTGTAAGTATTCTTCACCGCCTAATTAATAAATGTAAAAGAGGGTAGTACCAAAATATTACAGTTTCGATGGGATATTAGTCATCTAACGTTAATTTTATGTGTGTGCATCAAATTCTCCTGTGTACATATCAATTACCAGTCAAATACATGCTCTATGAAGATCAGTCCATCCAACACGGCCTTTAGTCACCCTGCAAAATGGAACAAACTTTGAGTCAGACTACACAATAATTTCTTTTTATCCTAAATGTGGAGGTATCAATAAATTTGGGAAATGACATAAAACTGAAGCCAAAATCCATAGTCCATGCACAACATATGTTTAACATGCTAAAGTATAAGCAAGATAAAAACATTGGTTTCTGGCAGCCAATTATAAGCTACACAAATGAATCTAGTTCTATCTCATTATACAATAATAAGTGAACATGACCAAAATATTTTATTTGGTACCAACAGATCCTATGAATAGCAAGTCATGGATCCCTTCATTTGTACAGACTTCCAGTTTTACACAACAAATACGGGATTTCACATATGTTAGTGCAAATATTACGATATTTAAACTAAACGGTTTCTTCGGTTTTAATAATGACAAACATGTAACTTGTAATGCATAACATAAAATGCAAAAGTTACTTGTAAACACAAATCATCAATGCATACTTACATCAACATCTCTCGACATCTCAAGTATGCTTCAACTAAGTCATAGATTTCCATCCCGACGTAAATCACTCAAGGTATGAACAAACAAATCTACAACTTGACTAATGATCAAAGGATTATATTTTTCTCTAAACTTCACATTTTTAATGTGACAAAACATTTTTTCAAAAATACATTTTACAAAATATTTTTGAATTAAAAGAAATGTTTTAATTTGAAAAATAAGTTTAAAATCACCGACAGCTATTTTCCCCCCCCCCCCCAAATCAGCTCCAAACTTCCCTAAATGAACCTTCGCCACTAAAACCAAATTTTGGAGCGTCTCTGTCTGGGACGGTACCACGGTACCATTAAATTTAGTGGTACCGTCGGGCATTTAGTGGTACCGTGCCCCCTGTAATTGTCAAATCTTCATTGCCTATAAATACCAGTCCATTCCATAGTTTTTAGGCATCCTTTTTCACACACAATTTTCTGAGTTCAAATCTCCTATCACATATACTCTCCTTTGATCATGTAGCTAGTTTATCTTTGTTTAAGAGTGATCCAATCATCCATTCAAGTGATCACCTTCATTCCTTTATTAGTGCAAGAGAAGAACACATCGTATCACAAAGATACAAAGTGTTATAGTGTTAGTATAGTGCGCTCGTAACATTTGTTACGTACTTGTTGTATCTTGACATACATCAAGTTGTCTATCATCTTGTTTAGCTAGTTCGTATGGATCATTGTGATCTTTTAGAGATCGGAGAGATCTTGTGTAGCTTGTGTTGATAGTTAGTAGATCGGGTAGATCGTGTGAAGATAAGGTAGATCGTGTAGATGGAGTGTAGATCATGTGGATCTTGTAGCTTGTGTGATTTGTGAAGATCGGGTATATCGTGAGTGAGATTGGTACCAGCTAGATTAGTACTCGAAATTTAGCTTAATGTCGGAAAATAAAGTAAGCGACGTGGTTTATGTGTTTAGGCCTCAAAACACATGGTTTGTTATGTTAGGCCATAAAATATAATGGGTTTGGTTGTAAACGAAGAAGAACTCGACATCTAGTTTAGTGTCGGAAAATATTGTAAGCGACGTTGTATGGTTTTCTCCGCCAAGAAGGGAGCTTGTTGATTAGTGAAGTAACTCTCGAGTTGGGTACTCGGGGAGTGGAGTAGGGCGAAGAGGAGCTTCGTGACCGAACCACTATAAATCACCGTGCCCGGTTTGCGCTTTCCTTACTTATCTATTTACTTTTTATCTTTGCATTTACCGTTTTATATTTGCATTGCTTTTATGTTTGAGTGGCTTATTGCTTATATTGTGTGGTAGTGATGTTGTGTCTATGTTTGTGTTATGGTAATATGATTCACTTATGGAATTCCACTATCACTAGTTGTCACAAGAATTTTTGTTGACACTTCTCATATTACGTCAAACTTGATTGGTCATTTGATTCAAAAGATTTAAGTTTTTAAATGGAAACGTATTCACCCCCCCCCTCTACGGTTTCCATAATTGGTACCAGAGCCACGTCGCTCAAATTTTTAAAACAAATGGTTTTCAAAATTGAGTACGATCCATGTATCAAATTACCCATGAAGGAGGATATAATATGAAAAGTATTTAGTTGCTTAATACTTACAAGTTTTGTTGTTAAGTATACTTTGTCAAACTAGCTTGAATGTTTTCTTAAACAAATAAAAGAATAGAATTTATAAGTGTCCAGTCATGTCTTTTGAACGAGTCGTAAAGTGATGCGGTTTTGAAAGGAGCGTTTGGGACAACTCTTTGTTTTATAGTAAATATATGTTCGTAAATGTTTTTCTTAGTCCTAAACATGGAAATGTTACTTAACATATTCTACATGTTCGGTATTTAGTTTACGAAGTTTTACATCTCTTCGTTACGTTGAAACAAAAATTCAGTCTGAGACAGAACTGTAACAACAGTGGACGGTACCACTAAATATAGGACGGTACCGTTATATTTAACGGTACCGTGGGGTATTTAAAGGTACCGTGCATGTGTCTGTCTGTTTTCTCAATTGGGTCATTTTCATAAATTCGTATAAAATCAACCGTAGGTCTATAGGAGTTGTGTCATCTATCATTTTAAACGTAATTGAGTCTAATTTCATTTAAAAAATATCTTTATGAATTGTTTGTAAGTAAAAATATATTAGAGTCCTTGATTTGTAACGAAAGATCCTTTTAATTATGCCGTTTGCGCAAATTTTTGGCCAAAATGAAAAAGGGCGTTTCAACTTTTGAACATTGATGTATTTTCAAAGTAACTTGTTAAAATCTTTAAAATGGGGAGGAAACAAATTCATTTGAAAGAAAATAAATAAAGTCAAGCTAGGTATACATTGTTATACTTAATACACAAAATGACGATAAGTATTTTTGTGTGTTACGCTAAATGGTTATTTGTTTTTCTTTGTGTCCTAGTACTGTTAGTTAATATTTTTGAGTGCTTATAGTTATCTTTAGTTGAGCTAATTATATCTATAATCACAAGCATTTTACATGCCTTGTTACTATGTGTTGGTTATTAGTTTTCCGGTTTATGCGTCAATAAGACTTAGACTAGACTTCTTGCACTAAGTTGCTTAATTGGTTTTGCATTGCATATAGGCATAGACCAGTTTTCTTGCCTATGTGTTTTCGACATCTTGCAAGTTTTAAGATGCTTTAGTAACCTTCTTAGAAATGGAAACTAAGTTGGTTGATCATGTGCGTTGAATGATATTGTCTTACACAATTATTTTTCCAAAGGTTTAAGTGTAAAAAATATATTACCTCAAAATATTTAACACTTTCATTAAATCCGTAACATGATCTCTAAAACATTACATCCATTTGTCTTGCTTGACCATGGGTTGTATAAACAAGATAAAAGATCATATTAATACATTAGTATTTAAGTAAAAGAATATGTATTAAACTTGCATTGATCTAACAGACACACAAAATTTTTAAACATTTAGTATTTTGCGTATGTTGTATAAAAATGGTTAAGATAATTATTTTTATACTCATGATATATCGAAAACTAAGAATATTGTACTTAATAATATAAATAGTTTTTCGCAAATAAAAATAAATGACAATATCGAAGTAGTAAGTTAATATGTCATTAACCTCAAACATACAACCAGTATTAGAATAAATAGAACACATTCCTTAAATTTTTATTTTCTTTTTAAAAGAAGTGATCGTGAGGGTCAAGAAAGATTTTGAGTACATATCAATTCATTATTCAAATTATGATTGATATCATCATCGAATCTAATTGAAAAGTTTTCGAGTATGGACATGAAATTGGAGTCATTATTTGTCTAGCTTCAAGATAACATCAAAATATAACGAAATATATTATCTTGAATTTACATACTCAATCACACTCGGTTTGAAACACCCCAACCCGAAAAGGGCCTATGTGTAACATTATGGTGTCAATCAGAACATATAAACGCAAGCGGAAGACTTCTTATTAAATACTAAGTCAAGAATTACAAGGACTTAAGAAATATAATCCAAACAATAATCTAAATACAATACATATCTGATAACGTTCAAAATGAACATGTTTTTAGTTACGTTATCAGTAGTTTTGTGCATCATATTTGGTTATATTTGTATGTATTTGTTGCTTAATCATGGAAAAAGTGTATATGCAAGTAAATGTAGCCAAGTACAGGAAAAGTCAAAGAATTGAAGTAATTAAGCACAAATTGGAGGATTCTCGAGATGGAAACAAGAAAGTAACCACACAAGGACTCAAGGATGTGAAAGTGTCAGGATTTCTACGTTTATATATCAAGAAAATATCAAGTTCCATGGAAGAAATCAACACTAAAATGACAAGTCCAACCGATCGGATACAACCCGCATCCGATTCGGTTGGGTTTTACCGAGAAGGCCATCCGATCGGATGGACCCTCATCCGATCGGTTGGAGGTTGCTGCTGTTACCAAAAGTCACATTTATTGGTGTTATTACTCCTCATAATCATTGTGGCCGATCATTTCTTTCACATTAACCATCCTAGGACGTTTTTACTTGAGAAGTAAGTGTTCTTACACTTATTTAAAGAGTTCCAAGGTTAGATACAAAGGGGTGACACAAAAAAACAGGTAATAGGCTTACACCAAGTCCTTGCTAACTTATTATCATTTCCCGAAAGCTTAAAAGTGCTGTAAAAACGTCCAGGAACTTTGAAGTTAAAGTCTCAATAGTGTGGTTCGAGTGTGGAGTTGTTTACGTGTCTTATTAGGCGATTGGAGTAGTGTGGTTGCTATAGTACCACAAATCTAGTTCTTGTAATCTAAGCTAGGTATATCTTGTTTATTTACAATAAACTACTTTTATTTTAAGTTTAATGAAAGTATGTTTTGCTACTTGTGTCTTATAATGATTGTTATGGAGTAATTGTTGGTATACTTGTGTGTTATGATGTAACTAATTGTTGGAAAATTCTTATGTTAAAAGGTGATGCATGAAACCAATTCTTATTTTATAAGTTTGTTGGAATAACATCTAATCTTGCTTAACTAGTTGATAAAAACATTTCAAAGGATAAAAAGGCCGAAAGGATTTTCTTTATGTTTTTATTCCAAAACGTTAGTGCACGAATTAGTATGGGATATGGTGTATGACAAGCACCATATTTACTCATTAAAATGGATTTGAAACGATTTCATCACGAAAAAAGGGCTGAAAGAATTCGTAGGAACAATTAAGATAAGAATTGCTTTTCAAACAACTAGTGCTTAAAAGAATTGTCATAATAGTTAATAAGGCCGAAAGGAGTTAACTAGGAGATTGAATTCTTAGAAATTATTTTTCATGGTATAAACCATCGATTGTTAATCATTCATATAAAATTGTGCATCATTTCAAGTTACACCCAACTTGGTAGAATACTCTATGCAATTAGTTATAGAATTACACACAAGTATATGTTTTGTTTAATTGGATTTACTTTAAGAATTTTCACCAAATTGGCTTGACAACCTTTTTGTCAAAACTTGTTTTACTAAATACAAAAACCAAATCCCTTGGGACGATCTCGACTTACCCACCTTTACTAGGACGGGCAAGTATACTTGCTCGTATGTGTTAAATAGAGAACCGGATAAATCGTGTTTATAAATTTTAAAACTTGCAACCCGACGTAACACATCAAGTTTTTGGCGCCGTTGTCGGGGATTTGATTGAATTTGTATTGGATTTAGTAGTTTTATAAGTTTTTGATTTAGAAATTCGTGTTGAAAAAGTAAAAAAAAAAGTTTGGTTCGGGACCAACCGAATCAGATGGATGTCCATCCGATCGGTTGGAGCCCTCGGTAATTTTTTTTAGTTTTTATGTTTTAGTAGTATCTGGTCTTTCTAATGATAAGATTAATGGTAGTTTTAAGTGCAGTAATAGTTAAAATTGATTAGTTGTTTAATTACATGTTTAATGATGATCATGGAGTTATTTTAATGTTTTTATGTTTTTAAAGTTTTTAATTTAGTAGTTAATATAGTTAATTTTATGTTTTATAGTTAATGTAGTTAATTAGTTTCATTTAAGTTTTCATTTATCTCATTTAAAGTTTAATTTAGTTTTAATAAAAAAAAAGTTTTTACGATTGGTCCAACCGATCGGATGTGGTTGCATCCGATCCGGTTGGAAAGTGCAAATTTTTTACGATTTGACCATCCGATCGGATGGGATCTAAAACCGATCGGATGGTTGCCTTGGAAAAATTTTATAAAGTTTTTAATTTTTACTTGTTTTATTGTTTTGAGTGTTTGAACTTGTTTGTTACTTGATATAACTTCATTTTTGAGTATGTTTCGATTATGACTAACGCTAAAGCTAATGATTTGGATTTTTTATTTTGTGGTTATGTTATAGTTAGTATTTGCCTAAGTGAAATGGAGAGTTTAAGCGAAGTGTCGGAATATTTGAGGAATTTGGAAGAGATGTTCAAGGATTCGGGGGATTCCTTGGAACGTTTGGAAAGTATGTTGGAAGACGTTAAGGTCGATGTTGAAAAGATAGAAGAAGTTGGGGAGAATTTAGTTTGTTCACCAAAGGGGAAAAGAGTTGTTGTGTTCACAAGAGCTCCACATAAAGAGTTCGATGCACCGTTTATGAGGTTTGCTACACCTTGTGGTGTGGAAGGAGTAAAAGCTTGGGATGCTCAGTTGAATTTGGAATATGGAGACAATTACATCACTGAAAGTGTGTTAGACAAGCTTGGTTTTGTTCGACTTGACTATGAGGATTATGGGAGAAAGAAGGTAAAAGATGTGAAAGTGAATATTCACGGCCACATTCTCAAGGTTGATTTTGTAATCCTAGAACATGGAAATGTTGATGAACCGGATGTAGTTTTTGAAAGAGATTTTCTTGTTACAACCAAGTGTAAGCTTGATGATTCGTTTAAAATCAAAACGTATTTTTCTCCAAGGATTTACAAAGGAAATATGTAAACCCGAGTCGTTTTCCCAACGAAGGATTGAATGGAATTCGTGATTCGGTTCGTGATTACGTGTTTGAATAGTGGAAACAAAGAGATTTTTGGGTTTTTAAGCTAAGATAAGTGAACATGAATTAAAAAATGATTTAAAAAGCGTGGAAAACGATATTCTAAAGTGCTCATAATTAAAAACGTAAAGAAAATCTAAAAATACGTTTATACCGGGAAAATCCCGAGCCTAAACGTAAAAACGATGAAATATAAACTCTACGGGAATCAAGCTAATTTTCCTAAGTTCTATTTAATAAAAGAAAATTTTAGAAAAAAGAATTATATTTTTCTGAATTATATTTAATTAAATACGAATTAAAAACTGATTTAACAAGAAAAATACATAAAAAATACTAAAACTATTCTTAAAATTCTGAAACTTTTTCTAAAATTACTTTATGACAAAACAGTCCTGGGAAAAATAATGACAAGGTTCCAGCTTATTCTAATAAGCTGTAAATAAGCTAACTAATTCGAATAAGCTAAATGAGAAACAAGGGTTAAGTAATAAACTAGGAGAAGATAAACCAATCAAAGACCCAAGGGCAGTTGGTTATCTGTGGTGTGTTGTGTGTTTGAGCAAGAGGTCCCAGGTTCGAACCTGGGCAACCTCTTTTTGGTTTTTATTTATTTTTATATTTTTCTTCTTACAAACTTGATAAGCACATGAGAATAAGCAATTTAACTAACTACAACATTTTGTGAAAGACACAAATAAGCTCAGAAAAAGCCTCTAAAATCTGATCAGAAACAACAAAGAGAAATAAAAAAAACAAATAAGCTAAGGCTTGGTCTAGAAGGCTGAAAAAGCTATAAATAATCTAAAGCAAAACTGAGATAAGCTAAAGAACTATTAATAAGCTACAATGGAACCTAATAAGCCACAAAATCCACTAAATAAGCACTTATAGTGTCTGTGGTGCAGGGTACAACAGGCTCAACTAGCTACTTTCAAGCTCAAGAAAAAGCTGTTGGGCAATAAGCCAATCCACCAACAACTCAGAGTCTCAAAAGTTCACCAACCAAATAATAAGTGGGCCAAATCTCAGACCTTAATGAGCTTTTTAAGAGCTAAAAAATAAGCATGGAAAGAAGCTTTATCAAACACTATAGTACTAATGTAGGGAATGAAAACAGACCAACCAGGGCAACTTTATGCTAATGAAAAGGCTTTTAAACATTAAGCTAATCTACTGAAAACTCAAAAATTTAAATATCTAGTACCAAAAAACATTTAAAACAGAATTCAAGCTAATTAGAGCTTATTAAGAGCTTTTGAGGAACCTGGAAATGACTGCAGACTGCTGAAGTGGTCTGTTTTGTGCAGACCTTGAACAAAACTTGTCCAAATGTTCTCAATCTCTTGTGTGATGAAACCAAGTAACATCAATTCATTTAGAACTCAGATTGAACATAAAAATTGCAAAGATAAGGGCTTTTTGACTTATTAACCAAAAGAAGCAACTGAGGTGGGATATAAGCCTAGAAATTTTAGAAAATCAACTAACTCCTACAATACTACTTAAATAAGCTCTAAATTCCTAGATAGCAGCTAAAATGAGTTAAATAGACCTAATCAAAGTTGGGGAATGGCACATGAACAGTTGGTGCAAGTTTTGACCCTTTTTTACCCATTTGCCAAACAACACTAAATATTGACTGATTTTTACTTTTAAACTAAATAGACCAATTTAACCTAATTTTCTTGAAAACAGATGAATGAATAACTAAATTAGAACTTAAAAAGCAATAAGCAACTTCAAATAAGCACTGAAATTAAGCAATAAGCAGTTTGACTGTTTGTTGACTTTTTGAGATAAAAACTGAGTTTGTCCACATTAACTTTAA
This sequence comes from Artemisia tridentata subsp. tridentata, assembly GCA_021014915.2. Classification (NCBI taxonomy): domain Eukaryota; kingdom Viridiplantae; phylum Streptophyta; class Magnoliopsida; order Asterales; family Asteraceae; genus Artemisia; species Artemisia tridentata. The sequence goes on along the minus strand of CP139501.1, from coordinate 170,550,772 downwards.
CAAAAGCTTTAATAAGCTCTAATGAGCTTATTGACACAGAAATGAGAGCTTGATATCTAATTTAGTGAACCAATGAGCTTAATCAGATTTAACAGTGAACTAAGAAAACTTGAACTTTCATTAACATTTGAGATTAATACAAATATGATTAAATTAAAGATAAAAGAGCTTAAACAAACTTGAATTGATAAAGAAAACATAAATTTACACTAATTAAGCATTAAAACTACACTACGACCTAAAACTAAAAACTACTTGCCATTTCTGGCTTACAATGGCTTAATTTATACTCAAACTAAAATGGGATAACTCTTGTTGTCTTCTCTGCTCCAACTTCAGCCATTGGATTGGCTTGAAATGATCTCAGTTGTCCATTCTACTTTTGGCGGGAAAAGTGGATAGTGGGTTAGTGGATATCCTGGTGGAATGGACTCACGTGAGTAGGGTACTAGTCTGGTGCTAGAGGAGGGGGAAGATAGCGTGGATCAGTGAAAAGCATGGGGAGTGGGTTGATGTCAGGGAGAAGATGGGGGGTAATGGTTTTGGCGGGTGTTAGTTTTAGGAAGGAGGTTTTGACTTTGGTGTTTGACCTGGTTTAGTTAAAACACATAAATGGGTTGAGGGTTTAATGGGTTTGGGCTTATGTTTATTTGTTGGGCTCGGATGGGTTAGGATTAAGGGTTGGGTTTTATTTGTTTAGTGGGTTTGTAGGATTTAGGTTAAAAAGGGTTAGATGGGATAAGGTTAATTTTGGATTAGGTTTTAAGTTTGGGGACCAAATTTGCCAAGTCTAAAAACTAAGGGACCATTTGTGTCATTTTTGAAAATTACTTCCAAGGACCAATCTTGAAAAATTGATATTCTTGGGAGTTTACTTTTGATAACTTGAGCAATTTCTCGGTCCAAACTCGTAAATTCCGTCCCCGTCCTCGGCTTTTCACGACTATCCAATCTTGTGCTCGGTTTTTGTCCGTTTTGCCTCGTTTTCAATCCTTTTGTACCTGAAACACATAAAAACACAAACCAAGAATATTTGCAACAATATTTGATCTATTTGGGTATTTTTGGTCATTTTTGTGTCTTATATGGGTATAAAATGATGAGTATTTACACACTCATCAATCCCCCACACTAAACTATTGCTAGTCCCTAGCAATCCGATCATGTGAAGTAATGAAAGGATCAAAAGAATACCAAGTATACCCCGTTCTGACTTTTTTTATTTGATGCGAGAAATTTAAACTAAAACAAAAATATATAAATGCTTGATTTTCAAAAATGGTATCACGGAACAGGATTCACACAAACTGGGTGTCTCCAGGGAATTGTAATCGTCATCCTCTTTTTTATACTTCCAATTAAGCTTAAACTCAATGTGAAAGTATTTTTGTAAAATGCTAACACTACTTATACTAATAATCTATGTAAGCCGAGACTTAACTTTTCACTCACATATTCATTCAAGTTAGGTGATTGTGCTTGATTTTCAAAATTTTGATCACAAAAATCAACGTTTTTATAAGACTTTGACTAATACTAGCTGAAAGATAGATTTAAAATTCACAACAAGCAAGTTTCAAAACTTTATTCAATAAATCAAAACTTATTGCATTTTGCAATATCATTCATTTTTTTTTTTTTTTTTTTTTTTTTTTTCTTTTCATTTTTTTTCATCATTTTTTTTTTTTTTTTACTTGTGCAACATAAACTACCGGAGTTTCACGGGAACCAAGACCTTACACCTTCCGGAATAAAGGATCCAAGGGCCGTTACAACGGAGAATTCCAAGACTCTAAACATTCCTGAAATGAGGATCCAAGGGTGTTAGACCAAGACCTCACACATTCCTGAATTAGAGGTCCAAGGACCGGTGTAAGAGGGTAGCCAACACCTAAACGCCTTCCGGAAATAAGGATCCATGGGCCGATCTTGAACCGTAGCTTTTTTAGCACATACATTTATTATTTAACTTTTGCAACTATGACATATGCTTGTTCCGAAGTTTAAATAAATCTTTGAACTAGTATTTTTCAAAATCGTATAGAAAAATGATTTTGTGTGTTCAAATGTTTGAAAATAAGAACTAATTAAGTCAGATTAGTTATCTCCTGAGAGGAAAAGCCATAGATTACTTATATAAGCTCTAAAGAAAACCAACTATTCTACGCTTAGCATTTTCATTTGCACAAATCGTAAAAACTTAGTCTAACCGTTAAGGAAGAAGCCAGATCAATACTCTGGCAGATTCGGAATTCCCTTTGTTCTAACCTAATCAAGACTAAACACTTTTATTTTTTTTAATTGCAATTTCTTATCTAAAAACGAAAAAAAATTTAAAATTTTTGGCCAAAACGGGGGTACTAGGGCACTAGAAGGTACATATGTGATAAAATTCGCGAGAATTCCCCCCCACACTTAGAATTGAATATTGCCCTCAATATTCAAAGTACCGGCTATTATGCCGACACTTAGAATGTAAAAAGGTAATACTAATAGCCAAAGTGTGTGACATAAATCTCACTTTTCACAAACAGGATTAAAAAGATATCCCTAGATAAACGTTAGCAAAAAGATCGGATATTGGGCGGATGGATTGAAAACAGGCGCATCAATCATCACGATCTAAGGGAAACCTGCAAACAAGGGCAAACAACACACAAAACAAAGCACAGTAGAGGAACTCCCCCCACACTTAGTGTCAGAAAATGGAAAGAAGTCAGAAACATGGGTTGTCACTGATGAAGCGAAAAGTGTACCGCTTTTAGGGGGTCATTTAATCCCTAAATCGTATTTATTTGATCAAATATTGCCCTAAATCGTTCCTTTTGTCATTTTAGGTACTTTGGAGAAGAAATCTGGAAAAGGAAGCATTTTGGACATTTTTGGAGCATAAAAGTGAAGAAAACGACAAAGTCTCTAAATCTGCTGGAATAGTACCTGTGACGGCGTCAAGCCCCAGTGTGACTCCGTCAATACTTGATAAGCCAGAGAGGATTTTGGAAGATTAAAGGGGGACGGCGTCAAGAAGGCCATCAAGAAACCCTAACCGCGGCGAAGTGACGGCGTCAGGACTCAACCTGAGTGACTACGTCAGAAGCCATTGAGTGACGACGTCAGAATGACAACTTGCACAAGAAGAAACCCTAGTAAAACCGTCACATGCTGATCAAGACAATCACAACTTACGCGCGGAGTAGCTGTCACTGTTTTGGCCATAAAATCTTCATACGAACTCGGATTTGGGTGATTCAAAAGGCCACGCGAAGAGGACGAAAAGATCTACAATTTGGTGAAAATGGGAAGTTGACGCCGTCACTTGTACGAGCTGACGCCGTCAAGCCTTGCCGACAGAAATATTGCCTATAAATACAACATCATAACTTCACTTTTTGTAAGCCCTAAACCCTAAGTCCGATTCTAGGGTTTAGGTAGGTGTTTTTCCAGCAACTTAGAAGGTCTTAATCACTCCATAAACATCTTGTAATGGTGTGTTGATTCTATCTTAATTATGTCTTCCATTATTATTGTTGCTTGTTCTTCATTGATTATGTTTTACTAAATCACCTAGTGTTTACCTATGATTGTGTGAAACTTGTGTATAACTAATTAGATCTTATTGATTTCTTGTTGATGTGTGTGTCCATCTCCATCAATTAGGGCGTGACAACTTCAATAGATCTAGTTGGTTTAGTTTATAATTCTGCTTCCTATTGTTTCTTGTTTTGATTGGGTGATATCGATGTTAGGCTTAAGAAAACTGGCCAACCTCCTATATGGTAACGTGCTTGAACGTCTTAAGAAGCATGAACCAAGGTGTACTAAGGTTAATTGGTTGTATTTAATGCATAAGCGAATTCTAGTGATCCCATGTTAGGAGCTTCTTAGCCGGCTCGACATAGGAGTGAAGTAGGAGCTTATAGAGTTGGGGAAGATCGTACACACCCCTACGATTGGTATTAAGGAATACAACCCGTCAATTAAAACAAGGTGTGACAATTCAATAGGTAGAATTGGATAGCTAGCAAGGAGTAACATATCATAGGTAGACATGCTTCACTTCCCTTGTAGAACCCTAGTTTACTTTTCTTGCATATTAGTTTAGTTAGTAGCTTTTTGGGTTAGTTGATAAGCAACTAATTCCGCCCCTTCTTCCAAAACATGAGATTTTTACTTGCTTTCCATAAAATATAAAAATACAAAAAGAATCATCCATCACCTCTAGACCTAGTTAGAATAATTTCAATCCTAACGAACACTATTCTTTGAGTTGAACGATCAATCCCCCGGTACTTGCCACTTTACTATACTACAACGGTCAGGTACACTGCCTGGTGGGGATTGCAAGCCTCTTGAGATCCCTTGAGAGGTAAAACCTACTGCGAGGGCGCAATCCCACGCATCAAGTTTTTGGCGCCGCAGCCCGGGGAGTAGTTATTGCTTAGGTTGAAATTTTATTTTTATTAGGCCTACTCACAAGATTCCTATCAAGTGAGATTTTTTTCTTTTTATTTTGTAGCTTTCTCGTAGTCTATCTTTTCTTTGTGATTTTGTTTGTAATTTGCTTCAAATGGACTTTTCACTTAGACTTCTAAGATTGCAAGATATGGTTGAGTGGCTAGAACACCAAGAAGTTCAAAATACCTCATTTAGAGACACTTATGAATCATATGAGCCTTCACCTAGGATAGATTCTTATGAACAACCTCCATGTTTAGGATCTTGTTTTAGTGAGGCTAATAGGAAAAGCGACCTAGTTTGCCAAGGAATTGTGGATAGAGCCGTATCAATAAACCATAAGTTGGATGAAGCACTAGGTTTGTTATTATCACTACCTAAGAAAACAATTGATGAGGATATAGGTGATCTTGACACGTGGAATGATGAGGTAAACACCATAAGCCCACAAAATACTCAACCATCATTTGAGGCACCCACACCGCCCGTGACTTACCCGGAAGAAGTAGAAGAGACTTTAGGAATCCCGATGGAGGTAGAACCCTTGGACCAAGCACAACTAGAGGATATAGGTTTGAACACTTTTAGTGATGACCTTACTCTTAGTTCTAGGGAATTTCCTAGTGTTGATGAGCCGGAACCTCAACCTTTACACAACTTTTCATCCTTAGATTTACATCTAGGAGACAAAAGAGGAACCGACCCACCCATAAACCAATATTATCCGGGTAGTTTTAGGATGAAGGAAGCCATTCACTCACCCCCTTCACCTCACGTGGCATATTTCCACCCTAAGGGTGTGTATCGCTACTTCCACCCGCACTTAATCCTAAGTGTAGGGAAAACCTCCCCTATTTCCGTTAAATAAGGGTAGAGTCAGGCTCGTGACTCGAACAAAAACAAGCGCTTCTTGGGAGGCAACCCAAGCTTTATTTGTTTGTTTGTTTGTTTGTTTGTTGTTTGATTTTATTTGATTCCGTATGCAAGTTTAATTGTTATTGTTTGTGCTCATGTTTCAAAGTAAATTGTGAAAATGCTTTATTTTGTTTTTAACTTCGTCTTAACTACATATAAAGGTATTTTGCAAAAGATAAGTGTAAGGGAATCCAAATTTGTTTACAAGAACAAGATTGAACATGAATCACAACAATATTAAATGAGCATGCATACTAGTAATTGTTAGAGTCAAATGCTTGTATCGAGTCATAATGAATATTTTGCAGGATTTCCAGGAAGTGAGGCATAAGTTTTTCCAGAAATTTTCCGGAAACTAACCATAAAATTTCTGCAGGTCACTTCTGACGGCGTCAAGGGTTAACACTGACGGCTCAAGTGTAAAATTCTGGAAATTTTGCAAGTTTTGTTTTTCTACCGGAGTCATAAAGTTTTTGTTAAATCTTTTGTTTTATAAACTCTAGGAAATCTGCAAATATTCATTCTACAAGCATTATATCCTTAATCGTTTTGTTTTTATTTCTAAGTCTGGAACTACATCTAGTTGTGAGTTTTCTTTGTTCAGGTTGATGCTTTGGGTTTTTTGTGTTTGTTTTCTCAGGTTTAACAGGTTATATTGGACAAGAAGATGATTTATATTTCGGAAGGGAAGCTTTCAACGTTCATTTTCTTGGAGGAGGATTTAACCATGTTACCGGATTATCCACATTGAACGAATCAGGGGAGTATTTGTTTTCATTCTTTTACCTTATTTACTTTTACATCCTTTGAATGAACATTGGGGACAATGTTCAGCTTAAGTGTAAGGGGAGGGTAAATGATGATACCTTAGAGAATACAATTGCACTTGATTTTTGTTTGTTTGATGGTAGATGTGTAATAAAACTGAGATAAATACTTGTTAGGGCAATTTTAGTGCCAAATTTAAATTTTTTTACAACATATAGGAGTGAAACTTTGGTCTTAATGAGCGTCTCACGGATAGGAGTTATATGACTGGCACAAAACCGTACCACTAAAAAATTTTCCACCCCCAAATATGTGAGGTTCGCCCCTAGAATTGGTAGGAAAAACATTTATGCTATGATGTGTGTACCGGTAGCACTTAGATTCTAGAACTTGCGTTAGGACCATTCCGAGGCCACAAGTGAGACTACATTCGTGTAGTTAGATTTACTACATGATAAGAGGCATTAGGATTAACCCATTGTTTTACACCTGTGTTTTTGTTATAATTACATTGGCTACATTGGTCAAGTAATTCTCCCACACCCTTTGCGTTGTACTCATTTTTAGTACACGATACCCCTAGTACACCCCTCAGAGCCTATCTTTTCGTTTCTAACTTTAAGCATTTTACTTAAAGTAAGAATTTGTTTACACCCCACTTAAATGTACACCCAAATCGCCTTAGCCTACCTTGTATGCGCTCATTTTTAGTGCATTATTGCGACAACATTTGTTTAAACCCCAAGTTAATTATCTAATTGATTACATGGTTGCTAAGTCGAGTCATATCCTTGTACATATTGTTTTGGGACGATTGGGACTCATGGGTAAAGTACTAGTGTAATGGAGTAATGGGGAAGAACAACATTATTACCCCCATATGTGCTAAATATTTTAAAAGTACTCCAAGTGTTTCGATTATCTTAATTCGAGTCATTAGAATAGTTAATTGTAAAGTTATGTAAAAGTTCAAGTGTAAGGGGGATACAACCCCCTTACGATGTATTATTTTGGATGGTAGGGCAAGAGTGTATGCAAAAAAAAAAAAAAAAAAAAAAAAAAAAAAAAAAAAAGTAGAAAAAAACATACGGACTACCATCCCGTTTCATTTTATGTTTATTTTATCTTTTTGTTATTTTTTTCATTAGCTTAAGTCGAGTCTAGTCTTGGCTTAGCAACGCCATATTGTACATGTAATTAATCAAGATCTTTAACTCGCCACCAGTAAAATATCCTTTATCCAACAAAACCGTGTTTATCATATCCCTACACCTAACGTTATAACCCGTTTAAAAGCCCTCTTTGATAGTTTATCTTAGGTGCTTACGCCTTGTGGAGGAGGTTTTTGATCCTTTCCCAAGCCTATGGTAATCTATTTGCTATGACAGGTAGTGAGAGATAATATCCGTTTTCATTTATGAGATTTATTTTGATGACACTTGAGAGATGTGAGTATCTAAACACTACTTGTGAGGTGCTAGTATGTAATCTCCGTGCTTATTATGATTAAAGTGGAACGACTATTTGTTGTAATTACTTTTATATTAGCATTAAATGACCCCTAACTTGTATTTTGATTAGAATAAAAGCGCATTTGCTTGAGGACAAGCAAATCTCAAGTGTAAGGGTATTTGATGAAGCGAAAAGTGTACCGCTTTTAGGGGGTCATTTAAGCCCTAAATCGTATTTATTTGATCAAATATTGCCCTAAATCGTTCCTTTTGTCATTTTAGGTACTTTGGAGAAGAAATCTGGAAAATGAAGCATTTTGGACGTTTTTGGAGCATAAAAGTGAAGAAAACGACAAAGTCTCTAAATCTGCTGGAATAGTACCTGTGACGGCGTCAAGCCCCAGTGTGACTCCGTCAATACTTGAAAGCCAGAGAGGATTTTGGAAGATTAAAGGGGGACGGCGTCAAGAAGGCCATCAAGAAACCCTAACCGCGGCGAAGTGACGGCGTCAGGACTCAACCTGAGTGACTACGTCAGAAGCCATTGAGTGACGACGTCAGAATGACAACTTGCACAAGAAGAAACCCTAGTAAAACCGTCACATGCTGATCAAGACAATCACAACTTACGCGCGGAGTAGCTGTCACTGTTTTGGCCATAAAATCTTCATACGAACTCGGATTTGGGTGATTCAAAAGGCCACGCGAAGAGGACGAAAAGATCTACAATTTGGTGAAAATTGGAAGTTGACGCCGTCACTTGTACGAGCTGACGCCGTCAAGCCTTGCCGACAGAAATATTGCCTATAAATACAACATCATAACTTCACTTTTTGTAAGCCCTAAACCCTAAGTCCGATTCTAGGGTTTAGGTAGGTGTTTTTCTAGCAACTTAGAAGGTCTTAATCACTCTATAAACATCTTGTAATGGTGTGTTGATTCTATCTTAATTATGTCTTCCATTATTATTGTTGCTTGTTCTTCATTGATTATGTTTTACTAAATCACCTAGTGTTTACCTATGATTGTGTGAAACTTGTGTATAACTAATTAGATCTTATTGATTTCTTGTTGATGTGTGTGTCCATCTCTATCAATTAGGGCGTGACAACTTCAATAGATCTAGTTGGTTTAGTTTATAATTCTTGCTTCCTATTGTTTCTTGTTTTGATTGGGTGATATCGATGTTAGGCTTAAGAAAACTGGACAACCTCCTATATGGTAACGTGCTTGAACGTCTTAAGAAGCATGAACCAAGGTGTACTAAGGTTAATTGGTTGTATTTAATGCATAAGCGAATTCTAGTGATCCCATGTTAGGAGCTTCTTAGCCGGCTCGACATAGGAGTGAAGTAGGAGCTTATAGAGTTGGGGAAGATCGTACACACCCCCACGATTGGTATTAAGGAATACAACCCGTAAATTAAAACAAGGTGTGACAATTCAATAGGTAGAATTGGATAGCTAGCAAGGAGTAACATATCATAGGTAGACATGCTTCACTTCCCTTGTAGAACCCTAGTTTACTTTTCTTGCATATTAGTTTAGTTAGTAGCTTTTTGGGTTAGTTGATAAGCAACTAATTCCGCCCCTTCTTCCAAAACATGAGATTTTTACTTGCTTTCCATAAAATATAAAAATACAAAAAGAATCATCCATCACCTCTAGACCTAGTTAGAATAATTTCAATCCTAACAAACACTATTCTTTGAGTTGAACGATCAATCCCCCGGTACTTGCCACTTTACTATACTACAACGGTCAGGTACACTGCCTGGTGGGGATTGCAAGCCTCTTGAGATCCCTTGAGAGGTAAAACCTACTGCGAGGGCGCAATCCCACGCATCAGTCACCCATGAAGTGCTAATGTTTTTGTTAACCAAGTCACTAGCTTGACTCGACCCCGAATTCATTTGTTCTTGGGGAAGCATGTGGAAGAGAAAATCTCCATCGGACTTTCATTAAAAATGTTTGGATAAACATTGAAGTACATGAAAGTTCCACTCCGATGAGATGCATCCGACTAAAAAGAATGATAAATGAAAATGCCGGGGTCAAAGATGGTGTCCTCACTCCCAAACGAGTGAAGGAAAAGACAAGCTACCTTATAAGCACAGAAAGGTAGAAAAACTCGAACGACATATGTGAAGTCAATATAATGGCGATCCTCAAAGGGCAATGTCACATATGTCGGAGAAAGAATGTCCTTTTGAATCTCGGGATTAAGAGTTGAGGTCATATCATCAAGTTTATGAGTAATAGAGTCCTTGACCTCATTGTTCTCTAACTCTTCAACAAAGAGAGGATTTACGTTGCTAGAAAAGTACTCGTCATCAAATTCAAAAAGAGAGTTTGAATAGACTTCGAGACTTTCATTTGGAACGTCCTCATCAGAAAGTGATTCGTCATCACTAGAGGAAAAATCATCGTTGGATTTGAAAAGAGGGTTAGAGAAAATCCTGGAAGAATCCTCTGAAGTGTCAAGAGGATAATCATCACCAAAAGACCAATCACATTCACTGTCGGATGTATCCTCGGACTCACTTGGGATTGGGATAAGGTTCTCAGCACTAGACTTTATGAATTCGTCCGATTCCTTTTCAGGAATAGTGCTAAAATGCTCATCCCCCATAATGAGAGAGTCCTCGGAGTCCATTGACTGTAAGATGGATGTGATTGCAAGAGACTGAGGGAGTTGAGAAATGATATCGCTCAAAGGAATAACACTCTCCTCGTCGTCCTCCTCATCATTATTGCTAGCATAAATGGCTTTTATACGTTCCATTTGCTCTTCTGCTAGCAATTCTGCAATACTCTTGTCTTCCAGCCTTTTCTGGACAGGTGTGATTGCAGTTGAAGAATTCTCATAATATTCCTTTATTTGAATAGTATCCTCATCATCTTCATCGAGAATGGCAGCCTTAAGAAATTTGGCTCTCGTTTTCGCTGCTCGTTCTTCAGCTAGCAATTCTGCCATAGATTTTTCATGAGGATGAATGATGGAATACTGTGGGGGTTGGACATTGTCAAAACCGGGTGTATTGTACCAAGGATTAGGTTCTTGATTCCACGGTTGACATTGATAATCGTCATGAGGACCCCCACAAGGAATATTCGGAGCATTTTGAAACTATGTATCATTGAAATTTTGATAGCACGATTCTAGCTCAAATGAATTCTGAGGAAGGTAGTTGAAATCATTTTCAAAATTTGAATAAGTATTTCCGATTTCAGAAGTGCAACACATACAAAGTCCGTGAGTAAACCCACATTCCTTGCAAAAACATCGTTCACAAAGCGAATCGTCCCCCAACGGATCTCCACATTTAAAGCAATTATGCTGAGTGAATGAAGATGGCTGGGGTTGTGGAGGGTGGTCGGAAAAACTTTGAGAATTATCGACGGAATTAGGATTTGATTTAATGGATAATTCACACCAATAACAAGATCCGTTTGGTGCATTATTTCCCCACCGCTCACACAAACACTTGTAACAACGATGATCATCACCCAATATACTTTTACAATGAAAACAGTGATAGCCGGGTGACGACATAAGAATTAAACATTAAAGAGGGATAAGAAGAAAATAGAATCAAACGGCTAGAGGGTGAGAGATAAAGAATTAAACGAATAAGAGGAATAAGAAGAATATTTTTGGATTTTTAGAAACATTTTGAAAAACACAAAAGAAAAAGGAAAAATAAATTTTGAAAAGAAAATATTTTTGGGTTTTCATAAGAAAATATTTACGAAGAAAACGATAACTTCTCGAGAGAAGGGTCTTCAAAACACGCATCGAACAAACGAGAATCGAAAATTCGCTTCAACTTTCCCCGGCAGCTGCGCCAAAATTTTGATTCATTTAAAATCAACACGTATTTTTCTCCAAGGATTTACAAAGGAAATATGTAAACCCGAGTCGTTTTCCCAACGAAGGATTGAATGGAATTCGTGATTCGGTTCGTGATTACGTGTTTGAATAGTGGAAACAAAGAGATTTTTGGGTTTTTAAGCTAAGATAAGTGAACACGAATTAAAAACGATTTAAAAAGCGAGGAAAACGATATTCTAAAGTGCTCATAATTAAAAACGTAAAGGAAATCTAAAAATACGTTTATACCGGGAAAATCCCGAGCCTAAACGTCAAAACGATGAAATATAAACTCTACTGGAATCAAACTAATTTTCCTAAGTTCTATTTAATAAAAGAAAATTTTAGAAAAAAGAATTATATTTTTCTGAATTATATTTAATTAAATACGAATTAAAAACTGATTTAACAAGAAAAATACATAAAAAATACTAAAACTATTCTAAAAATTCTGAAACTTTTTCTAAAATTACTTTATGACAAAACAGTCCTGGGAAAAATAATGACAAGGTTCCAGCTTATTCTAATAAGCTGTAAATAAGCTAACTAATTCGAATAAGCTAAATGAGAAACAAGGGTTAAGTAATAAACTAGGAGAAGATAAACCAATCAAAGACCCAAGGGCAGTTGGTTATCTGTGGTGTGTTGTGTGTTTCAGCAAGAGGTCCCAGGTTCGAACCTGGGCAACCTCTTTTTGGTTTTTATTTATTTTTTCATTTTTCTTCTTACAAACTTGATAAGCACATGAGAATAAGCAATTTAACTAACTACAACATTTTGTGAAAGACACAAATAAGCTCAGAAAAAGCCTCTAAAATCTGATCAGAAACAACAAAGAGAAATAAAAAAGCAAATAAGCTAAGGCTTGGTCTAGAAGGCTGAAAAAGCTATAAATAATCTAAAGCCAAACTGAGATAAGCGAAAGAACTATTAATAAGCTACAATGGAACCTAATAAGCCACAAAATCCACTAAATAAGCACTTATAGTGTCTGTGGTGCAGGGCACAACAGGCTCAACTAGCTACTTTCAAGCTCAAGAAAAAGCTGTTGGGCAATAAGCCAATCCACCAACAACTCAGAGTGTCAAAAGTTCACCAACCAAATAATAAGTGGGCCAAATCTCAGACCTTAATGAGCTTTTTAAGAGCTAAAAAATAAGCTTGGAAAGAAGCTTTATCAAACACTATATAGTTGTAACACCCCAACCCGATAAGGGTAGAAGTATTACGTTATGGTGGCATATCAAAGCAAACACAAGCATATGACTAATTAATACAAATTGAATTTCAATGGTTACAAGGGAAAATTTGAAAATACAAGGTTACAATGAGAATTAAAATAAGTACTAAGTCTAGAAAAATCTCTTCTAGTCATCTCTAATCCAGAATATCTATGAAGGTATAGCCTTCTAAGTCCAAGATACTCTCCACTCATACACAGCTTCCTACTAAAACCTGCCGCAGGAAAAGAAATGCGGCTGAGCTTAAAAAGCTCAGTGAACAGATATAAAGGTAACAAGCAGTAATAATGAAAATAGTGAAGTAAGGGAAACAATGCAAGGTAAAATAAAAGTTAAGGAAAAAGTAAAAGATTATAAGGTAAAGGGAACAGTAATCCACCACGAGCCCAAGTCAAGTCAAGTATCAAGTCAAGTATCAAGTAACCATGTATACGGAGGGGAGACCTCGGTATACCAAGTATAATGTGAGGGGATACCTCCAAGGGTTGGAGTAGCTAGCTCCCAAGATGTGAAAGACGTGTATCGCACACACCATCAGTAACCAAGTATAACAAGTAAAATCATGATAAATCCATCGAAACAAGTAACAAATCTAGGATGCATCCATACGCCCAGTAGGCCAAGTTCTTCCTCTACGTAACAAGTCAAGTCAGGGACGGGATAGGACATCACTCTCCTACCCTAGAGTCATGCCATCGGTGCATAAATGACACGGACATGAAACCCTCATGCCTAGTATACAAGTGGTGGCTCGTAGTCTCAAACTGTGGATCAAGGGTCAAATCAAGTATCAAGTGTCCAAGTTCAAGTTTCATATCAAGTGGTTCAAGTCAAGTTTCATATCAAATGGTTCAAGTCAAGTTTTATATCAAGTGGTTCAAGTCAAGTTTCCATTTCAAATGTATCATATCAAGATTTATATCAAGGTTTATATCAAGGTTCAACTCAAGGTTCAAAACAAGAAATCATAGGAAGGGTTTATAGCAAAGGTTCAAATCAAAGGTTCATATCAATTGGTTCAAAGGTTCATAACAAAGGTTCAATTTAAAGGTTTATATTAAATGTTCATATCATAGTGTTAATAAGTAATCCTTTAATAATGGCTTTCATAAAAGTGATTTTTTAATAGTAGTTTTCATAAAGAAGGTCTTTAAAAGTAGTTTTCATAAAAGTCGGTAAAATTCCATATAAAAGTGGTATCGCATCGTGCTCATAAACGTCATTTTTAAAAATAGTTTTCCTCAAAACATTTTCATATATAATTAAGAAAGGTTTTAGCATCCAGTTATAATATCAAATGAACCTTCAAGGTATCCAAGGGTTTGAATATTCATGTCACAGGGTGATGAACGAATTATATCAAGTATCAAGGGAACATAGCAAGGTTCAATTTATCAAGGAAAGCATAGCAAGGTTCACAAATCAAGGGAAACATAGCAAGGTTCACAAATCAAGGGGAGCATAGCAAGGTTCACAAATCAAGGGGAGCATAACAAGGTTCAAGGGAGTAAGATAGTCAAGAGAGAGAGAGAGAGTTCATGAGAAACCTGTGAGAAGGTCAGAATATCTGTACCTTATTCGGAACGCAAACAAACACAAGATAGCAAACACTGAAAAGAATTAGATCACTCCTTCTTTACACCTAAAGGAGTAGAAGACAGAATTACAAGTGGTTCTTAATTCAGATTACTAATTTTAGTTTATCTTTCCATTTTAAGTAACTTTCCAAATTTAGCAACTTTTCATATTTAGTAACTTTCCATTTATAGTAACTTTCCATTTATAGTAAGTTTCCACTTTAAGTAAGTTTACTCATTTTAAGTAACTTTCTATTTTTAGCAGGTTTTCAAAATTAGTAAGATTTAAATATTATAATTTAGGATAAGTCATTAATTAAGTATTATTATGGGAAAAGGGTTCATTTTAGCAAGTTATAATAGTCTAGGGTTAAATATGACAACTTTCTATATTTTAGGGTTTTAAATGCAAATATGCCAAAGATAAAGGTCTAAAGTGCAAATATTACAAGTTATTCATTTTAATCCATAAGTTTCCCATATTTACGATTCTAAACCTTTAACTTTAACAATTTTACGAATTAGACCCTTAAGTTAATTAAATTACAATTTAAACCTTATAATTAATTTAATTACAATTCGATCCTTAAAATATCCATATTCACACATTAAGCCTTCAATTATCAAAATCACACATTACACCCCTTACATTAATATTTATACGAGACACCCTCTATTTTCCAGAATTTACGAAACAAACCCCTCTAGTTTATAATTTTGCAAATCGAATTCATAATTTCATAATTTATCATTTAAACCTTTTGGTTACCAAATTTACGTATAATACCCCCCATATTATATTTTATACGAATCATCCCTATTCCAAAGTATCTTACAAAAATAACCCACAAGTTTATAAAATTACAAAACACACCCAAAACTTTTTAATTTCTCAATCGGTATTAATATAAAACGCAAACCCTAACCCTAGAATTTTCCAATCATTACCAATCATTGATTTAATCCTAAAACACATTTAATAAATCAGATCAAACACCAAGAACCCTAATCTTAAACAATTTGATTTATATTTTATTTTGAACCCTTTTTTTTCTTTTTATATCCGGTTCAACAATAATTCACCAAGGATGATTTAAGCTTCAAAAATTAGAAAGATCATTTTTCTAGTGTTGTATGACATGTATAGGACCAGAATAAAATAGGTACAAAGCCTGGAAAAATCGCATGATCGGTTTTGGATTTATGTTACGTTTTTGATATTTAGAATTACTACGATTGATCCAGCGTGCATGGATCATAATAGCCATTTTATATGGATCATGTATGATGTAAAAAGAGTCACAAAAATACCAGATAGTCTTTAGGATGATCGAATGAAGAGTGGGGATTTTGTACCTCTCGGCTATGATAGAACTCGAGCAAAAATCAAAACCAATCGAGCCAAGCCTCTATAATTCAAATTCCTATTTTTTCTAGCCTCCTTCTAACTCCAAAGTACCCAGGAAAAATGCCAAGAAGTCGTGGAAAATTGTGGTGGCCGAGTGGGAGTTTTTTTAGTTTGTTTTTAGGGTTTAAAGAATAATAAAAAGGGAACAATGATGAAACCGTGTAAATGGAGGAGGGGAGGGCATGGATTTTGGCCCAAGTGATTGTGATGAGATCAATTTACTGATTTTGTCAAGGTTTCCTTTTAATTGTAGTACTTATCCCTTACTTATTTGTTTTTAATCATTTAACAAGAAATAAATACATATATATATAAGTATTCGGCCGAAGGTATTATTTTATGGTGTGACAAGTAATTTTAGGACATTTAGAATATTAAAATGTTCAAGCAAAAATTATCATACTTCATATGTTGCTAATTTCCAAGAGTTTTTGATTTATTTGATGTTTTTATTTAATCAAAAATTAAATTTTTAAGTTACAAGGGTATTTTGGTAATTTTGCATGTTTTGAAATTTTGGGTATTACAATAGTACTGATGTAGGGAGTGAAAACAGACCAACCAGGGCAACTTTATGCTAATGAAAAGGCTTTTAAACATTAAGCTAATCTACTGAAAACTCAAACATATAAATATCTAGTACCAAAGAACATGTAAAACAGAATTCAAGCTAATTAGAGCTTATTAAGAGCTTTTGAGGAACCTGGAAAAGACTGCAGACTGCTGAAGTGGTCTGTTTTGTGCAGACCTTGAACAAAACTTGTCCAAATGTTCTCAATCTCTTGTGTGATGAAACCAAGTAACAGCAATTCATTTAGAACTCAGATTGAACATAAAAATTGCAAAGATAAGGGCTTTTTGACTTATTAACCAAAAGAAGCAACTGAGGTGGGATATAAGCCTAGAAATTTTAGAAAATCAACTAACTCCTACAATACTACTTAAATAAGCTCTAAATTCCTAGATAGCAGCTAAAATGAGTTAAATAGACCTAATCAAAGTTGCGGGAATGGCACATGAACAGTTGGTGCAAGTTTTGACCCTTTTTTACCCATTTGCCAAACAGCACTTAATATTGACTGATTTTTACTTTTAAACTAAACAGACCAATTTAACCTAAGTTTCTTGAAAACAGATGAATGAATAACTAAATTAGAACTTAAAAAGCAATAAGCAACCCCAAATAAGCACTGAAATTAAGCAATAAGTAGTTTGACTGTTTGTTGACTTTTTGAGATAAAAACTGAGTTTGTCCACATTAACTTTAACAAAAGCTTTAATAAGCTCTAATGAGCTTATTGACACAGAAATGAGAGCTTGATGTCTAATTTAGTGAACCAATGAGCTTAATCAGATTTAACAGTGAACTAAGAAAACTTGAACTTTCATTAACATTTGAGATTAATACAAATATGATTAAATTAAAGATAAAAGAGCTTAAACAAACTTGAATTGATAAAGAAAACGTAAATTTACACTAATTAAGCATTTAAACTACACTACGACCTAAAACTAAAAACTACTTGCCATTTCTGGCTTACAATGGCTTAATTTATACTCAAACTAAAATGGGATAACTCTTGTTGTCTTCTCTGCTCCAACTTCAGCCATTGGATTGGCTTGAAATGATCTCAGTTGTCCATTCTACTTTTGGCGGGAAAAGTGGATAGTGGGTTAGTGGATATCCTGGTGGAATGGACTCACGTGAGTAGGGTACTAGTCTAGAGCTAAAGGAGGGGGGAAGATAGCGTGGATCAGTGAAAAGTATGGGGAGTGGGTTGATGTCAGGGAGAAGGTGGGGGGTAATGGTTTTGGTGGGTGTTAGTTTTAGGAAGTAAGTTTTGACTTTGGTGTTTGACCTGGTTTTGTTAAAACACAAAAATGGGTTGAGGGTTTAATGGGATTGGGCTTATGTTTATTTGTTGGGCTGGGATGGGTTAGGATTAAGAGTTGGGTTTTATTTGTTTAGTGGGTTTGTAGGATTTAGGTTAAAAAGGGTTAGATGGGATAAGGTTAATTTTGGATTAGGTTTTAAGTTTGGGGACCAAATTTGCCAAGTCTGAAAACTAAGGGACCATTTGTGTCATTTCTGAAAATTACTTCCAAGGACCAATCTTGAAAAATTGATATTCTTGGGAGTTTACTTTTGATAACTTGAGCAATTTCTCGGTACAAACTCGTAAATTCCGTCCCCGTCCTCGGCTTTTCACGACTTTCCAATCTTATGCTCGGTTTTTGTCCTTTTTGCCTCGTTTTCAATCCTTTTGTACCTGAAACACATAAAAACACAAACCAAGAATATTTTCAACACTTGATTTCGCACTTGGCGAGATGAGAATTGACATTACCGAATTGAAAGAAGGAAAAGAAGTTGATGAGATGTTTGCGGAATTAGAAGAAGGGAAGGAAGAGATTGTTAAGATGGGAAAGACAAGTAGAAAGAAGGCACCCCTAAACAAAGTAACCCAACCCTCCACCCCAAAGAATGAAAAATTATCATCATCATCATCAAATTCAACACCAATTTCACCAGAAATTGTTAAACCTCTAACCCAAGAACAAAAGGAGGCTATTTTGGAGAACTTGGAGATGAAATTTCAAGAGCTTATGGAAGAGAAACCGGTTATAGATGTGTTGAATAATTACATGACATACCGTAAGAAGTTGGATGCGGTAATGATGGCTAGGGCTAGACTAAAAGACAAAGATTTCGATGAGGTTGAAAGAGAAAGGATAGTGGAAAATGGATTGCCAAAGAAGATGAGTGATCCGGGAAATTTTGTTTTACCCATTAAAGTAAATGGAACAGTTGCAATGTATGCATTGGCCAATACAGGGTCAAGTGTTAGTGTTATGCCTTATACGTTGTACAAGAGGTTAGGGCTTAGTAACCCGCAACCTAATCAGTCTAATCTCACTATGGCTGATAACTCTTAGGCAAGGGCAATGGGTGAAGTAAGAAATGTACGAGTCCAAATAGGGTACCAGGCATTTTTAGCCGATTTCTTAGTGCTTAACATTCTAGTAGACAAAGAGTTACCACTATTGTTAGGTAGACCGTTTCTAAGGACATGTGGGGCTAGTATGGATATGGGTCGTGGTACTATGACTATTAATGATGGGATCTTGAAGCATACTTAGTATCCAAAGCCTAGAGGAAAAATAGTCAAGGAAGTGCATGAAGAGGAAGATGAAGAAGAAGAACACTTGGGATGTTTTGAAGTAGGAAGAGATGAAGATGGTAGGCCTAAATATGGGCCGGTTGCTCCTAGTTATTTTGGTATCGAAGATGACATGAAAAGAGCTCTAGCAATGGAGGCTTTCTTTAACCCCTTCAAAAATGTTTTTGTGTTTAATAAGCTTACAGATTTTCTTGGATCCTTACCAGTCCAACTCAAAAATTTGGAGTGGGGACCCGACGGTTCAAGTAGCTACAAGAAGGAAGATGGAGATGGGGAATGGCATGTTAAATTTGATATTGTTTGCCCAAATGGGAGAAACTTTGCAAGAAGGTATAAAACTCAAAAGACAAACCGGAAGTTGTCCGGAAAATTTCAAGGAGAAGATATCCTTAGGCACGAGTATTTTCAAGGATGAAGAAGTAGAAAGAAGGACAAGTGGATGAATAAAGAGCAAAGCGTGTGCTAATTGTCTGTTTATTTTTAATTTTATGCATTTTAATTTTTGCAATTTAAGTTATCTTAAGTTCCTAAGTTTTAAGGTTATTGATAAGACTTTCTTCTTATATTTTTATATATTTTTGTTAAGGTTTATGACTATGAAGTTGAGTTTTTAGTTAAGTTTTTAGTATTAGTTTTGTTTGGAGATTAGTGGAGATAGAATTGACCAAAATTTTGGTAGACTAAGTGTGGTGAAATTTATTCATACAAAAAGAGTTTTTGAAAAAAAAAACATTTTTACTTTTCTCACAAGTATCACAAAGTATTGACAAGAAGAAAAAGTGAAATTTTTGCAAAAACTTAATCCGAATCGGTTGGATCAAAAGCTGATCGGATGCAGTTTGATATAAAAACTCAAAATTTCAAAAATCACAAAAACACACACACACACACAATCCACCAAATTTGGGCATTCAAAATTCGACCATTAGAATTCGATTGAAAGTTGCAGGAGTGTTAGAAGAGTATCAATGGCTCCAAAACAAGTAAGTAACATCATCAATTTGGTTTAATTAGGTTTTAATTCGGATTTATTGAATTAGGTCAAGAATTGGGTATTTTTGATAGACTTCGAATTAAGATGTAATTTTCTAGGGATAGATGGGTAATTGATAGTGGAATACATTGCAAAAAGAATTAGATTGATTGATTAAGTTTTGAGGAAGAATTGATTGATTGAATTTTCGGATTGAATTAGGTCAAAATTTTAAACCACATTAGGTTGCAATTGATGATTCCCAAATGTTATATATTCTTGCTAATTAGTGATGCTAGAGTAGTGCATTGTTGATCAGAACACTAATTGGAGAGTTTGATTTGGTAGTGTTCTTCAGAGTTCAAGAATGGATTAAGAGAACATGTGGAGATGTTTTTGGATTAAGATAGGAGCGAATTAAAGACGTAGAAATCATCATAATTGATGAAATGCAGGTTAGGAGATAATTGGAATTGATAGAATTGATTGAAAATGCAAAATCGAGTTTTTGTGTTTGAAAGGAGAAGCCAACCGAATCGGTTGCGGATGCAAACCGATCGGTTGGGATTGGTCATTTACTCCATCCGATGGGATGGAGGTGCAAACCAATCGGATGGAGGGCTCGGTAAATGAAAATATTTTTTTTCGAAAACGAGTTTTTGGGCTTCTAAATCGTGTAGTATTGGTTCTTATGCTCTAATACTAACAGATATTTGTGTTTTCTACAGAGCAATGTTGTAGGTTCCTCGAGTTCATCACGTGTTCGTGTTAATCCTATCGTGACCAAGTTTGTTCAAAGGAATGCGAAGAGTAAAATCACATATGATGTTCAGCCGGAGAGTAATGAAAATCTCAAATTCAGAATGTTAAAGAGAGAAGAAAAGCACACTTTTCGTGAGCATCTTTCAAAGCTACAAGTTAGGAAATTTGCTAAACCGCGTTTGGTTAATTGGGATGTGTTTTCGGATTACGAATGTGAGGACGAATTGAGAAAGATGATGAGGATGTCTTACGTGTATCCAGGAGATGGGGATACTTTTGAGGATTACTCGTGGGAAAGAGCTTTCATTATTTATGAGAATGTTTTTAGAGAATGGAGTTTGGAGTTCTTCTCGAATTTCTACTTTGAGAGGAAAGTTGTTGATTTGATGAGGGAAACGTGTATTTGGTTTTGATTGTGTGGCAAGGAGCATGCTTACACTTTGCTGGGTTTTGCAGTTGCTCTTGGGTTGTATGAACAGAATGAAGTGGAGCATAGATTGTTTGAAGCTCATTTTGTGAGCTTAGTGAGGTACCACAACGATTATGAAGGGATTCCGGAATATTGGAATCGTGTTGGTGATCCAAGTTGTTCAAGGAGAAACTCGTCCAAGCTAAGAAACCCGTTGATGAAAATTTTGCAGAAATTAATAGCTTGGGGTGTTTTACACAAGACGGGGAGTCGAGATAAATGCAATCAACCCGACCTGTGGGTTATGAAGTTGTTGGAGGAGGACAAGAACGGAAATGCGGCTTGGATAATAGCCGAATATCTTTTGAGAAGAGCACCAGGGTTCAAGGATAGGAGTGACATTCGTGGAGGTCACTATGTGACCGCATTGGCTAGAAACTTGGGTTATTTTGAGAATGAGAAATTGGTTAAGTGTTCGGAGCTGATTGAAAGTGAGACGTGGGACGATAAAAGTTTTGGGAAAGCATTGGATCGGAGTAGTAGAACGTTGGGAGCTTGGAATGAGCCGGCGATGGCCGCACCTCACGCACCATTACAATTATGATTATTCAATGCCGATGCTCC
The DNA here is from genome assembly GCA_021014915.2 of Artemisia tridentata subsp. tridentata. Lineage (NCBI taxonomy): Eukaryota > Viridiplantae > Streptophyta > Magnoliopsida > Asterales > Asteraceae > Artemisia > Artemisia tridentata. Next base: position 170,529,134 of record CP139501.1, on the reverse strand, counting down.
AACACTTGGCACGAGAAGCCAATTATGAAGTACCACCCTACAACCCACCAAATGTTCCACCCTACCCATTTCAGTATGAGCCTTATCCTGGTCCATATCCTTACCCATATCCTGGGTATGCGCCATTTCCTGAACCAGTGCCTCTTTATGGTAGAGTCCCAGAGGTTGGAGGCTCGAGTTTTAATGTGGGTGGATCATCATCAGGAGTTGGAAAGAAGAGGCAAAAAGTTGATTCAGTTTTTGAGGATGAAGATGATGAGGAGAGTGAAGATGAGAGAATTCATACTCCTGACGACATGGATGACGATGATGAGTGATCATCGAGATTTGATTATGATGGTTTGTGTTTAAAAACAATTATGGGTCGAACAATTTTATTTCTATTATCTTATTTAAATTTTTTTTAGGATTAATTACATATGGTTTATTTTTAATTACTTTGTTTGTTTTAGTGTTTGTTTGTTTGTTTTGTTTCGTATATTTTTGCAGTTTTTGCAGGGGTGAATTACCGGAAGTTTATTGTTGATCAATGTTTGGAGTCGGAGAACTCATTGGCTTATCAATGATCAAATCTGCGTATGCGTATTTACCCTGGTAGTACCTTTTTAACTAAATTTTTCTCATTTCCTTTACTTTGAAGTTCATTTTTATAACATTGAGGACAATGCAAAGCTTAAGTGTGGGGGATGGAAGAAAATAGGAAAAATGGTTTACTTTTTAAATTTTTAGGTTTAGTATGATGTTGGATTCAAGTAACTAGAATGTGTTCGCCCTTGATTTTCTAGTTGTTTTATCACATAATTTATATAGTTTAAAGAACCAGATTGATTCAATGGTAAAAATGAGGCTATTTGAAACTTTTTGGAATTTAATCAAGTTATGAGAGCTATTTCATTTTGGAATCGATAACATTTACTACTAAATGTTATAACCTACCTTAAATTGTGAGGATTTAAGCCTTTTTGTATAAATCATTTCTTATGCCATATATTTCGTTATGAGTGTGCCGGTGATCATGTTGATTCTAGAACTTGTGCTTGTTATGCATTACGGTTAAAATCACTTTCGAGTGATAAAATATATTCAAATGATAAGAGGCAACTTAGGATTTACACCAAATGGCCATCCGTTTACAGAAATATTTTTGCTGACCACATCGGTTAGTTATCCTAGTATTTGGAACCCATTTGTTAGCGTTAATCATTTACGCTAGATACCCTTAGTTACACCTTATGAGCCTATCTTTTCTTTTTGATTAAACCCAGAAAATACAAAAATATTTTACACCTTATACCTTAGCCTTACCCGAATCAAATTCAATGGAAGTTCGAAAACTTTTTATTTTTTTGATGATTACATGTTGGCCACACTTTGATATGTGTATGTGTTGTTTTAACGAAGAAGGAGGTCGCTACTCTTATTTGTATTTTTATTGGTAGCATGTACTCATCCAAAGTGTGGGGGTGACGAGGAAGTATTGTTTGTAAAAAAAATAAAAATAAAAATAAAAAAATAATAAAATTGTGAAAAAAGTGAATAGCCAATGAGCTATAGTGTATGAGTATAATTAGCCAACGAGCTAAGAAGGAATAAGTAAGTATGAGATGTGGAAAAACAATTGAAGAAGTTTGGGAAGTGATCATTTGTGATATAAAGAGTTGGGAACGAAATTTGGACTTGATTCTTATTTTTCATTTTGTAGAAACCAATCACAAACAATTCCCATGTCTTATCCTTACCTTTATAAAATTATTTTATTCGTTGTTAGCTTACGGGCATCTGGATTAAGTGATGGCTTTGTAAAGATATGTAGTGCACAGATATTGTAGTGACCATCCGAGTTTTTAATAGTTTAAAGACGCGCCAGCGATCTAGATCATATTTTTGGTGACCATCCGTTATGCAAATAACGCGCCAGCGAACCAAGGTACAATCTAGTGACCATCCGTTGTTTATTCTATTTAAAAATTCGCGCTAGCGATCTATTATATTCTTGTATAAAATATCTGAATATTTTCCGGTAACCTTTAACCTTAAACCCGAATAAAAGACCTCTTTGATGTTTTATTTTGTTGTTTTGATACTTGTACAAGCTTATGGTAATATACATGAATCATGACTGACCAATGAGTGATTTACCAATCAATCTACCCTTAGAGTGCTGAGTGAATTTCAAAATTCTTCGTGAGGTGCTTAGTTATGTTATCAAGCTCAAAATTAACTTGTTTATGTTTCAAGAATTTTTCACATTTAAATTAAAATTAACAAGTGTTCCTTTGGAATAGTTGTTAGATTTTTGGAAAAAACGTTAACGATACCATTGGAATCATTTTTATTAAAAAAAACTAGATTTGCTCGAGGGCGAGCAAAACTCAAGTGTGGGGGAATTTGATAACGTTCAAAATGAACATGTTTTTAGTAACGTTATCAGTAGTTTTGTGCATCATATTTGGTTATATTTGTATGTATTTGTTGCTTAATCATGGAAAAAGTGTATATGCAAGTAAATGTAGCCAAGTACTGGAAAAGTCAAAGAATTGAAGTAATTAAGCACAAATTGGAGGATTCTCAAGATGGAAACAAGAAAGTAACCACACAAGGACTCAAGGATGTGAAAGTGTCAGGATTTCTACGTTTATATATCAAGAAAATATCAAGTTCCATGGAAGAAATCAACACTCAAATGAAGGATAAAGCATCTACCAAGAAAAGACCAAGAAAGTCAAAGATTGTGAGGACAGGACAAGTCCAACCGATCAGATGCAACCCGCATACAATTCAGATGGGTTTTACCGAGAAGGCCATCCGATCGGATGGACCCTCATCTGATCGGTTGGAGGTTGCTGCTGTTACCAAAAGTCACATTCATTGGTGTTATTACTCCTCATAATCATTGTGGCCGATCATTTCTTTCACATTAACCATCCTAGGATGTTTTTACTTGAGAAGTAAGTGTTCTTACACTTATTTAAAGAGTTCCAAGATTAGATACAATGGAGTGACACAAAAAAACTAGTAAGAGGCTTACACCAAGTCGTTGCTAACGTATTATCATTGCCCGAAAGCTTAGAAGTGCTCTAAAAACTTCCAGGAACTTTGAAGTTAAAGTCTCAATAGTGTGGTTCGAGTGTGGAGTTGTTTACATGTCTTATTAGGCGATTGGAGGAGTGTGGTTGCTATAGTACCACAAATCTAGTTCTTGTAATCTAAGCTAGGTATATCTTGTTTATTTACAATGAAATACTTTTACTTTAAGTTTAATGAAAGTATGATTTGTTACTTGTGTTTTATAATGATTGTTATGGAATAATTGTTGGTATACTTGTGTGTTATGATGTAACTAATTGTTGGAGAATTCTTATGTTAAACGGTGATGCATGAAACCAATTCTTATTTTATAAGTTTGTTGGAATAACATCTAATCTTGCTTAATTAGTTGATAAAAACATTTCAAAGGATAAAAAGGCCGAAAGGATTTTCTTTATGTTTTTATTCCAAAATATTAGTGCACGAATTAGTATGGGATATGGTGTGTGACAAGCACCATATTTACTCATTAAAATGGATTTGAAACGATTTCATCACTATAAAAGGGCCGAAAGGATTCGTAGGAACAATTAAGATAAGAATTGATTTTCAAACAACTAGTGCTTAAAAGAATTGTCATAATAATTAATAAGGCCGAAAGGAGTTAACTAGGAGATTGAATTCTTAGAAACGATTTTTCATGATATAAACCATTGATTGTTAATCATTCTTAAAAAATTGTGCATCATTACAAGTTACACCCAACTTGGTAGAATACTCTATGCAATTAGTTATAGAATTACACACAAGTATATATTTTGTTTGATTGGATTTACTTTAAGAATTTTCACCAAATTGGCTTGACAACCTTTTTGTCAAAACTTGTTTTACTAAATACAAAAACCAAATCCCTTGGGACGATCTCGACTTACCCACCTTTACTACCACGAATGAGTATACTTGCTCGTATGTGTTAAATAGAGAACCGGATAAATCGTGTTTATAAATTTTAAAACATGCAACCCGACGTAACGCATCAATATCCATAGCATAATATCTACAATCATAACTCCAATAATGGAATCTAATCAAGGGTAGGTCCTCTATCTTCTACTCTCAACACTCATGCCCAGCATCCCACCTATAACCTGCCGCAGAGAAAAGAAAATGCGGCTGAGCTAACGCTCAGTGAACAGATATAAACAAATAAAAGGTAATAAGCGTATACGAAATGAATAAGCGAATGAATTCAAGAGAACCTGCTAAACAAGATGTCAAACAAAATATGGAACATATGAAAGGGATCAAAGCATAATAATGAACATAAAGTGGATATCAATATCAAAGGAAATGCCCAACAAAACATATAGCAAATTGTACATGGAGTAGCTAACTCAATGTACCAAATAGTGAAATGGGGTGTATTGCATACACTCAAGTCCATTCACAAATATATATCATAACTGAACAAAGTACCTAGGATGCATCCATACGCTCCCTTCAAAACAGAGATACATATGCCAGTTCTAGACTAAACATACATATAATATAAACGGGCCAGGTGCGCCATATATACAGCTATATAAACAAATGGGAACGCTGTGGACAAGAACCCACCTCCACAGATAGCGTCAATACCATTGGTGCATCAATGGCACGGCCATGGACTCCCCATGACTGGCTACAAATATGGGCAACATAAATAGGCATAGCACATGCAATCTAATGATAAGGGATAATTATAAATTGTCCAACTCAGATAATAGCTATAAGAATAGAATATAACATGAAACGAATAATCAAACAAATATGGATCAAAGCATATCGAATAACAAATATCAGGCAATCAATGAGTTATGAGAATCCTTAAGGATAGAGTACAACCAGATTATGTAATTATGAAAATCATTTAAATGTTGTTTTCATGAAAGTATTCTTTTAAAATCCGTTTTCATAAGAGTCATTAAACCTTTATATAAAAAGTGGTGTTACCTCGTATTCATAGAAATCATTTTAAAAATGGTATTTCTCAAAACCATCATTAAGATATATATTCAAAAAGGTTTTTCATACAAGTCCTAATATCAAACGGATTACAAAATATCAAAGGATTCAAATGCGAATATTGAAGTCACAAACCTTGTAAAAATCATAAGACCTTCTACCCGACCTCCAATAGCTATAAAACTTAATATCCAGAGAGCACACATCCTAAACTAAGTTTTAGACTTAAGAGTCACACAAAAATACATTAGCATCATTAGGTTAGACCCCGTTCAATTTGACTCAAATCTGGACAACATACTATTGAGACAGAAACAACACAACCTTAATCCTTTTAACGAACAAAACCCTTCCAAAATGACTCAAGCTTAACCAAATTAATACTACGACTTATCAACCATTTAATACAGATGATAACTGATGCGTGGTTTTGCGACCTTACAATAGGTTTTACCTCTCGAGGGATCTCGAGAAGCTTGCAATCCCCACCAGGCAGTGTACCTGACCGATGTAGTATAGTGAAGTGGCAAGTACCGGGGGATTGATCGTTCTCTAGGGGAATAGTGTCGTTAGGATTGAAAAACTACTCTAATAGGTCTAAGGGTGAGGGATGATTCTTTTTGTATTTTTATATTTTTATGAAAGCAAGTAAAATCTCGGGTTTGAAGGAGTGGGCGGAATTAGTTGCTAGTCAACTAACCCAAATAACTACAAATGCAAATAAAATAAAATAATTGAAAATAAAAAGGTTGTGGAACTTATATGGAGAGAAATGTGTTTACTTAGATTTCCTTACTCCCTAACTATCTTTTACCGGTTGATTAGTGTGTATTAATTGCGTGGATGACGGGTGTATTCCTTAATACCAATCGTGGGGTGGCGTACGTACTTCCCCAACTCTACAAGCTCCTACTTCACTCCTATGTCGAGCCGGCTAAGAAGCTCCTAACATGGGATCACTAGAATTCGCTCATGCATTAAATACAACCATAATAACCTTAGTACGCATTGGTTCATGTTTCTTAAGACGTTCAAGCAAGTTACCGTATAGGAGGTTAGCCAGTTTTCTTAAGCCTAACATCGATAAACAATCATCCAATACAATTAATAACACACCAACAACCAATAATCAATAGTTAGGTTTTATTAGATCTAAGCAAACACAAGATAAATCTAGCCTAGCATGTTAAATAAAAGACAAGAAAAAGATATAATCAAACAACACATAGACATATTGAATGATTAATTGATTACTTATCTTCAATTGAACATGGGAGATTCAAGGGTATAAAACCCTTAAAAATGGCAGAAAAATCGTCTAGGGTTTCTCCTCACAAAGTTGCACACTAATGACTAAAAATTATGAAAGTATATATAGGAAAACAGATCTGACGGCGTCACCCTTTGGGTCGTGACGCCGTCACCTCGCCGCGGTTAGGGTTTCTTGATGGCCTTCTTGACGCCGTCCCCCTTTAATATTCCAAAATCCTCTCTGGCTTATCAAGGCTTGACGGCCTTCTTGACGCCGTCCCCCTTTAATCTTCCAAAATCCTCTCTGGCTTATCAAGGGTTGACGGCGTCACATTGGGGCTTGACGCCGTCACAGGTACTTTCCAGCAGATTTTTGAGACTTTGTCGTTTTCTTCACTTTTATGCTCCAAAAACGTCCAAAATGCTTCCTTTTCCAGATTTCTTCTCCAAAGTACCTAAAATGACAAAAGGAACGATTTAGGGCAATATTTGATCAAATAAATACGATTTAGGGCTTAAATGACCCCCTAAAAGTGGTACACTTTTCGCCTCATCAAATACCCTTACACTTGAGATTTGCTTGTCCTCAAGCAAATGCGCTTTTATTCTAATCAAAATACAAGTTAGGGGTCATTTAACGCTAATATAAAAGTAATTACAACAAATAGTCGTTCCACTTTAATCATAATAAGCACGTAGATTACACACTAGCACCTCACAAGTAGTGTTTAGATACTCACATCTCTCAGGTGTCATAAAAGTATATCTCATAAATTAAAATGGATAATATCTCTCACTACCTGTCATAGCAAATAGATTACCATAGGCTTGGGAAAGGATCAAAAACCTACTCCACTAGGCATAAGCACCTAAGATAAACTATCAAAGAGGGCTTTTAAACGGGTTATAGCATTAGGTGTAGGGATATGATAAACACGGTTTTGTTAGATAAAGGATATTTTACTGGTGGCGAGTTAAAGATCTTGATTAATTACACGTACAATATGGCGTTGCTAAGCCAAGACTAGACTCGACTTAAGCTAATGAAAGAAATAATAAAAAGATAAAATAAACATAAAATGAAACGGGATGGTAGTCCGTATGTTTTTTCTACTTTTCTTTTTCTCATTTTTTTTTCTTAATTTTTTCGATTTTTTTTTTTTTTTTTTTTTTTTTTTTTTTTTTTTTTTGCATACACTCTTGCCCTACCATCCAAAATAATACATCGTAGGGGCCTCGATTCTCCCCTTACACTTGAACTTTTACATAACTTTACAATTACTATTCTATCGACTCGAATTAAGATAATCGAAACACTTGGAGTACTTTTAAAATATTTAGCACATATGGGGGTAATAATGTTGTTCTTCCCCATTACTCCATTACACTAGTATTTTACCCATGAGTCCCAATCGTCCCAAAACAATATGTACAAGGATATGACTCGACTTAGCAACCATGTAATCAATTAGATAATTAACTTGGGGTTTAAACAAATGTTGTCACAATAATGCACTAAAAATGAGTGCATACAAGGTAGGCTAAGGTGATTTGGGTGTACATTTAAGTAGGGTGTAAACAAATTCTTCCTTTAAGTAAAATGCTTAAAGTTAGAAACGAAAAGATAGGCTCTGAGGGGTGTACTAGGGGTATCGTGTACTAAAAATGAGTACAACGCAAAGGGTGTGGGAGAATTACTTGACCAATGTAGCCAATGTAATTATAACAAAAACACAGGTGTAAAACAATGGGTTAATCCTAATGCCTCTTATCATGTAGTAAATCTAACTACACGAATGTAGTCTCACTTGTGGCCTCGGAATGGTCCTAATGCAAGTTCTAGAATCTAAGTGCTACCGGTACACACACCATAGCATAAATGCTTTTCCTACCAATTCTAGGGGCGAACCTCACATATTTGGGGGTGGAAATTTTTTTTAGTGGTACGGTTTTGTGCTAGTCATATAACTCCTATCCGTGAGACGCTCATTAAGACCAAAGTTTCACTCCTATATGTTGTAAAAAATTTTAAATTTGGCACTAAAATTGCCTTAACAGGTATTTCTCTCAGTTTTATTACACATCTACCATTAAACAAACGAAAAATTAAGCGTAATAGCATTCTCTAAAGTATCGTACTTTACCCCCCCTTACACTTAAGATGAACATTGTCCCCAATGTTCAAATAACAAGATGTAAAAGTAAATAAGGTAAAAGAATGAAATCAAATACTCCCCTGATTCGCTCGGTAGATAAAGAGGTAACATGGTTAGATCTTCTTCCAAGGTAATGTTGAAGCTTCAAGATTAAAGCAGCGCCAAAAGCTTGATTCCACATACATCTCCTTGTCCAAAATAACCTGTTAATCCTGAGAAAACAAACAAGAAAACCTGCATAACATTGGCGGGATAAATCTGTATAAGGATATAATGCTTGTGGAATGATTATTTTGCAGATTCCTGGAGTTTATAAGTTAGAGATTTAATAAAAACTTTTTATGATTCCGGTAGAAAAACAAAACTTTAAAAAATTTCAGAAAATTAAAACCTGACGCCGTCAGAAATGATCTGACAGAATTCTCATGTTAAGTTTCCGGAAAATTTCTGGAAAAACCTTTACCTTACTTCCTGGAATTCCTGCAAAATATCATGATGACTCGATACAAGCATTTGACTCAAACAATTACTAATATGTATGTTAATTTATTATTGTTACGATTCATGTTCATTTGTTCTAATAAACCGATTTGGATTTCCCTTACACTTAACTTTTGCAAAATACCTTTATATGTAGTTAAGACGAAGTTAAAAACAAGATAAAGCATCTTCACAGTTTTGTTTCGAACATGAATCAATAATAATAAAAATCAAACATACATACGGAAGCAAATAAAATCAAACAAACAAATAAATAAACACACAAAGCAAATAAAGCTTGGGTTGCCTCCCAAGAAGCGCTTGTTTTTGTTCGAGTCACGAGCCTGACTCTACCCTTATTTAACGAAAATAGGGGAGGTTTTCCCTACACTTAGGATTAAGTGTGGGTGAAAGTAGCGATACACACCCTTAGGGTGGAAATATGCCACGTGAGGAAAGAGTGACGGGTGAATTATATGCTCAAAGGTGCGTGCTCCTATCATCATAACCTTACCTAATTCAATTGGGCTAATGGGCGGATTTAGATTTTTTCCTAGAAAGGGATCATCTTCTATCAACTTCGAGAGATTCCTAGTTAAGAATTCACTTTGACCTAATAAACCCGGTTTAAACCCATAATGTTTCTTATGATCAACCATAAATGGGTGATGTAAGTATGTAAGGTCATGGTTCACTCCTATATTGGCTTCCTCTCTACAAGGCTTAGAGTCTACTACCTTTATCGTAAAACTACCTGGACTATATGGTTTGATGGGTGGATCGGGACCTATTTTAATTCCTAACTTTTCATCCAAGGATGGAAAATTGGGTAAGGGTCTCGGTTGAGGCTCCGGTTCATCAAAACTAGGAACTTCCATAGAACTAAAAGAAAGGTTATGACTACAAGTACTCAAACCTATATCCTCTAGTTGTGTTTGGTCCAAGGGCTCTACCTCTATTGGGGTTCCTATAGTCTCTTCTACTTTTTCCGGGTAAGTTACGGGCGGTGTGTTAACCTTAAATGATGGTAGGATTTATGGGGTATTTAGTGGTCTTGCATTTCTAACCTCATTCTCCATAGTATCTAAATCACCTATATGTTCATCATGTGTTTTGGTAGGATCTAACCCAAACACATTCCTAAGTATCTCAAATCCTTCTCTAGCCATTTGAAATTCTAAGTCCAATTTATAGTAATATTCAACTTGATTACTATGTTCCAATTGCCTAAAGGATTCCTCATGCGTGTCATATGTTTTGGTGAAATCTATCTCACTCATGCAACTAGGTAGTTCAACACTAACCATCTCACAATCTTGGTCCAATTCAAGGTCCATGTTCTTAAAAACTAGGTCTTCTTGCTCATGGTACCTATAGTCGGATAAATCCTCCTCATTTGTTTCCTCAAGTTGTGATGTATATAAACCCATCAATTCATTCAACTTATGGTTCACGGTTAGGAAGCTTTCCTCAAATTTTTTCCAAAGGGTTTCACTAAAAGGAGTTGATCCTAACAATGATTGTTTAATAGAAGCCGCACATGCACATAATTCATCAAACCTATCAAACTTTACACCCATCTCTTCTTGTATATATCTAAGATCACTTAAAAATTCATTGAAACAACAGGAAGCAAATCTATCCGTGTAAAGTAATTGTTCCTCTATTGTTAATGATCTAAATGGAATTTCATCCGCCATAGTGACAAATGAAAAATGGTTTTACAAACAAAGGGCACAAAGAAAAAGATAGACTAAAGAAAAACCTAGAAAAATAAAATAAAAATCTCACTAGAAAGGAATCTAGTGAGTAGACCTAATAAAATAAAAATTCAACCTAAACAATAACTATTCCCCGGCATCGGCGCCAAAAACTTGATGCGTGGTTTTGCGACCTTACAACAGGTTTTACCTCTCGAGGGATCTCGAGAAGCTTGCAATCCCCACCAGGCAGTGTACCTGACCGATGTAGTATAGTGAAGTGGCAAGTACAGGGATTGATCGTTCTCTAGGGGAATAGTGTCGTTAGGATTGAAAAACTACTCTAATAGGTATAAGGGTGAGGGAAGATTCTTTTTGTATTTTTATATTTTTATGAAAGCAAGTAAAATCTCGGGTTTGAAGGAGTGGGCGGAATTAGTTGCTAGTCAACTAACCCAAATAACTACAAATGCAAATAAAATAAAATAACTGAAAATAAAAAGGTTGTGGAACTTATATGGAGAGAAATGTGTTTACTTAGATTTCCTTACTCCCTAACTATCTTTTAGCGGTTGATTAGTGTGTATTAATTGCGTGGATGACGGGTGTATTCCTTAATACCAATCGTGGGGTGGCGTACGTACTTCCCCAACTCTACAAGCTCCTACTTCACTCCTATGTCGAGCCGGCTAAGAAGCTCCTAACATGGGATCACTAGAATTAGCTCATGCATTAAATACAACCATAATAACCTTAGTACGCATTGGTTCATGTTTCTTAAGACGTTCAAGCAAGTTACCGTATAGGAGGTTAGCCAGTTTTCTTAAGCCTAACATCGATAAACAATCATCCAATACAATTAATAACACACCAACAACCAATAATCAATAGTTAGGTTTCATTAGATCTAAGCAAACACAAGATAAATCTAGCCTAGCATGTTAAATAAAAGACAAGAACAAGATATAATCAAACAACACATAGACATATTGAATGATTAATTGATTACTTATCTTCAATTGAACATGGGAGATCCAAGGGTATAAAACCCTTAAAAATGGCAAAAAAATCGTGTTAGGAATATAAATATTCATATGAAGGTTCGGTCACCTGATGCGTGGTTTTGCAACCTTACAACAGGTTTTACCTCTCGAGGGATCTCAAGAGGCTTACAACCCCACCAGGCAGTGTACCTGACCGATGTAGTATAGTGTAGTGGTAAGTACGGGGGATTGATCGTTCTCCACAGGGAATAGTGTTCGTTAGGTATGAAAAACTACTCTAATAGGTCTAAGGGTGAGAGAAGATTCTTTTTATGTTTTTTATAATTTTATGAAAGCAAGTAAAATCTCGGGTTTGAAAGAGTGGGCGGAATTAGTTGCTAGTCAACTAACCCAAGTTACTACGAATGCAAATAAAATAAAATAACAGAAAATGAAAAGGTGGTAAAACTTATATGGAGAGAAATGTGTTTACTTAGATTTCCTTACTCCCTAACTATCTTTTACTGGTTGATTAGTGTGTGTTAATTGCGTGGATGACGGGTGTATTCCTTAATACCAATCGTGGGGTGGCGTACGTACTTCCCCAACTCTACAAGCTCCTACTTCACTCCTATGTCGAGCCGGCTAGGAAGCTCCTAACATGGGATCACTAGAATTCGCTTGTGCATTAAATACAACCATAAAAACCTTAGTACGCATTGGTTCATGTTTCTTAAGACGTTCAAGCAAGTTACCGAATAGGAAGTTAGCCAGTTTTCTTAAGCCTAACATAGATGAACAATCATCCAATACAACTAATAACACACTAATAACCAATAATCAATAGCTAGGTTTCATTAGATCTAAGCAAACACAAGATAAATCTAGCCTAGCATGTTAAACAAAAGACAAGAACAAGATAGAATCAAACAACACATAGACATATTGAATGATTAATTGATAACTTATCTTCAATGTAACATGGAAGATCTCAAGGCAAAAAGCCTTGAAAAAGCTGCTAAATTCGTCTTAGGGTTTTCACACACAAAGTTCCTCAATAAGTTCCACACTAATGACAAAAAATTGCAAAACTATATATAGACTTTCAGATCTGACGGCGTCACGTTATGGAGTGTGACGCCGTCACCTCGCCGCTTTTAGGGTTCCCGGATGACATTCTTGACGCCGTCAGAATTCCATGCAAATTTCTCTGGCTTATCATGAGTAATTTTCACATCCACCACTTTTGCCAAGCCATGACGCCGTCCAGAACAAATCCTGACGCCGTCAAAGGTAATTTCCAGCACAATTTTGAGACTTTGTCGTTTTCTTCACTTTTATGCTCCAAAAACGTCCAAAATGCCTCCTTTTCCAGATTTCTCCTCAAAAGTACCTAAAATGACAAAAGGAACGATTTAGGGCAATATTTGATCAAATAAATACGATTTAGGGCTTAAATGACCCCTTAAAAGCGGTACACTTTTCGCTTCATCATCACCCCGAGTATCTATTTAGCATTTATGTAGCTCGTAGGCTTATTATTATTATTAGTATTATTAGTATTATTAGATTAGTCGTATCTATATTTGTGGAGTGGGTCGGGGCTTTCCCCACTGTCAGCTCACTCCACAGCCCACTAGGGGCACAATATGTAGTAGTATATAAGCCCCTTCCCACACTTGGGAAGGGTTGGAACTCTTGTATTATTTCACACACTTAATCTAACTTTCCAGGTTTTCTCTCAAGGTTCCCTCTCTCTCTAACTTCTCCCTAAAACTCCACCATGGATCTAATCTTCCATGAACCAAGACCACCCGAATCATACACACAATCAAAAAGGTTATATCCTACAATTGGTATCAAGAGCCAGGTTAGGTTCGATTGATTGTGCGTGCTTGGATTTGTGGTTTCCATTTTCTCATTTGTTACTTTGTTTCTGGTTCGTACTGTTTCATGAAATTCAATTGTGGTATCTATTCTCGTGAAAAACAGTTTGTTTCTAATAACTCATTTGTGGGTCGTAACAGTAGTGTTGGGCCTTTAATGTTATCTTGGGTTGTGACGCTTTACAATTCTTTTGTTTCTGTTTTGGAAACATTATGAAGGATCTATGTGGGGTTCGTTTATTTGCTTTAGTTTGAGATCCTACGGCTAGTTCTGGGAAACTTGTTTGATGTTGTTTGTGATTTTTCTGTTGGGTTGGTGCGTTAGTGCTCACAGACTTGTGGTTAAAGTCATTTTTTTTGTTTGAGTATCACCTCTCGGTTTAAAAGTCTTGGTGAGATTGTCAAAGATCTTTGAAACTGTTTTAAAAAAGTAAAGTAGTGACATTCGAAGATATGTTCGATTCGAAGATGGATTCGGTTTGCTTGACGTTATTGTTCCATACTACTTATCTTTGATATTGGTTGTTGAGATCTCGGTTTAAGGACTTGGTGCTTGTACATGTTCATTGTTGCTGTTTGTGTCCAAAGGTATTGTTCATTGATGCGGTTTGTGGTTAAGGTGACTTGTGTTTTGGATTGTAAACAAAAAGGGGTAAAAGACAAAAGTGTGATAGTAACAGCTTTGACTGGTCAAAGTGCGGTTTGTCTACAATGCGGCTTTTGTGGTCTTACAAGGATGCGGTTTGTATCTATAATATTGGTTTTATCATTCATGCGGTTTGTCTCTACATTCATCGATGCGGTTTGTCTACCATTTCATGGGTGCTGTTTGTCTAAACCAAGGTTATGCTGCTAAAATTTTTGCAACCCATGCGGTTTGTCTGTCCAAGTTTCAACTAAACCAACAACTTATTACAAGACACATAAACCTAATCCATTCGATACAACATCAAAATAACAACAACCAATCAGTACATCAACTCAACTGCACTATCCCATCACATCACAACGTCACAAAATTAGAGTATCTCGACAAGGCTCGAACCAAACATATAACATAACGATCTCAGCTTCGTTTCTTTTTCATGTATTACAAAGGTATTCTAAACATCAAAGTCCAAAAACACGAAAGATAAACCATCATCGATCAAGATTTTTGAAGCCTAACTTCAATATATATCCGAATCAGCAAAGAAAAGAAATATAACAATTATGTTATCTCTTTTTTCTTGATTCGTTATGACTCAAACTGAAAATGGACCATTCGATCTCAAGTTTTTCTTCTTTCGTGTAACTCATAGTAACATCAAACCTTTAAAGGTCGATCATACGAATAGAAGAAAATCATCATTGATCTTGTTCTCAATATCCAAATTATAAAGAACGAAATATAACAAGAATGTTATATCGTTTCCTTTATTCGGCTTAAATTAAAAAGAAAAATCACATAAAAACATCAAAATAAGTCACCTACCCGAGATCTTCCATGAAAATCTTGAAGCCGATCTTAATGTAAATCAAATGGGAATGATTGCTTTGTGATCGGACTTAATTGTTACAAGGAACGATCCTCTTGTTATTTGGGTTGCTACTGTGAATCAGTTTGTGATGTAGTTAAAAGGGGCGGATGAATAAAATAAAAGGGTTGAATTAATGTGGTGGCTGCTTATTGATGGTGATGTGTGAAAATGAGTGGCGATCACTATTGATTAGGGTTTGTGAGGTTGGTGATGATATGGAGAAATGGGGCGTATTTTTTATGTGAGAGATTAGGGTCAAAATTGATTTGGGAGCACTTTAAATACCGGTTAATTAGGGTTAATTGGAGGTATGTGGGCTTGCTACTTAATGGTTGGGCCGGATGTGAACCATAGGAGATTGGGCTGTGTTATCTTGAATGGTGACATTGGGATGATTAATCATATAACTTGGGCTGTATTTGGTTACTTCGAGAAATTGAACATTAACTCATGAAAGGTGTTTGTTATCTAATTGGGCTAAAGTGTTGTACGCAACATTGGTGATATGTGTTATATGTTTGGATGTACAACATTTCATGTAGGTGCACGCGTCTCGGCTAGTATTTGGGTTTATGAATGTCATCGGGATTACAGAGTTGCGGATTTGGATGCGTAGTCCAATTAGTGCCTACGACTTGAGTGAGCCTGCAATTTGATCTTTGCAATTTGAGTTATAGCTGACAAATAACGATTTGTTTAATTGCGACTTGTCAAGTTGCGTTTTTGACTTGTTGCGACTTGACTAATAGCGATTTGACCAGTTGCGATTTGACATTGCTAGTTAACACTTGCGATTTGACTAATTGTGATTTGGATTGATCGCTATTTGACTTGTTGCGATTAGACAAACTGCGACTTGACTTGTTGCGATGTGATCAAGTTGAGATTTGACTTCTTTGACTTTGAATTGTAAAGATTAGTATTGCAACTCACTCTTAGTTGTTCTTGTTGATTTCACGGTTTCTCTTGTAGATTTTAGAAAATCCCGCGAAAGATTCGATTTCTCGGTTTAAATCTCAAGAGCTGTAAAATCCCGTGAAATTAATTTTGGACAAGTAGGCTGGACTTGGATTTAGACATAATAAAACTTACGGGGTTTTACTATTTTTTTGGGGATAAGTTTGTGCTTCGAGATCAGTAGGAATTGGGAAATTATGGTAGCTTGGTTGGTTTGTTAATTCACGGGTTGGTGTACTTAGTGTCACAAACATCTCGGGGTGGTTGGATGCACGATGTTCGATGACCCTTGCTCGAGCGTATTTAAGGTGATTAGACTTGGATGTTCAAGAAGTGGATATATAAAATAAAGGATGGAAGGTTGGGTATATATCCCTACCTATATTTAAAGGAGATACGTTGTTGTGCTCAATATAGGTTCTAAATCACAATTTAGTGCAAGTTTAAGTTGCGGACTTGTTCTTTATCAAGCTTCATCAAGTGATTTTTGTTTCTCAAGCTTCTAATGGGATTGTAGTACGAGATCTTCTCAAGAGGTAGTCAGACTTAAAGACAAGAGGTGATTTGTTTAGAGACGTGTTTTAACCTTTTACTCACTTTAAAGTTATACGCATTTCATCAAGCGGTTTTGGCATATTACGAGCTTCAATGAATTGTTAATCTGCTAAACCATTGATGAGGAGAAAAGCAAGGGGTTACTACAAGAGAGTCGTAATCACCATCTTCGTTGCAGTAGTTTCATTTGTCTCTTTCCATGTTGTGTGCCTGTCAAAATTCACGATCATCACAGACTCTTAGCTTTGGCAAAAAGGTCATTTTATGCCCTTTTTGAGGGGGAGAATTAGGCGTGTTTCCTAGCAGTTCCGTCTCCAGCGGTTTGAATCTTAGCAGTTCCGGTTTCAGCAGGTCAGATCGTAGCGATTCAGGATTCAGTGGTTCAGTCTACAGCAGTTTGATACTTACTGTTGTGCAGTTTGTTCTTGAATTTATTTCTCAGATAAATCTCAAGAACTGTAAAATCCTGTACACAGTACGACAACTATTCCACATCCAAGTAGCTGGGTCAGACAGCTTTGTTTGATTGGACTGACTATGAGTCATGGGCACTACTAAGAATTAGCGCATGTTTCTTCTCTTTTTGGCTAGTCAACAGCACAAGATGATCACGAAGTTAATCAGGTATTCTTTATTTGTGATTGAAGTTGAACTTCACGAAGGCGTCCACTTATTTTATCTTGAAGTCGGGGTTGGTTGGATGCATGACCTTCAATGATAACTTGCTCGTGCTTGAAATTTAAGTTGAAGACTTGGGTTATCTAGTTACCAGTTGTCGGGGTAACTATCACTTAAGAGTTATTGGAGTACTCAGTGTCACACGTCAATGACGATGTCGATAATCGCAAGAGGTGTTAATGTCTCATACTTTGGTTGGGTATTGAGCACTTAGAGATTTGCTTGGAGAATTAATTCTCTACACCGTTCTTCCAACATTAGTGCAAGCTTAAGTAACAAATTTGGGGACTTCCACTTCAGTTTTCATTATTGGTATAACGGGTTTCCTTCATCAAGTGGTCACTAATCTGTGTACGAGGTTGGTTAGTTGGACAAAGGTGTAAATAGTTGTGATGTGATCTGTAATTCTCACGAGATATTCTTAACCCAAACTGAGGTTAACCAAAATCAAATCATTCATGCCACATTCAATCTATTACTGTCTCACGGTTTCTTTTTGGTTTTGTAAAATCCCGCGAAAGAACTTATTTCTCGGTTTAAATCATAGATTTGTAAAATCCCGTGATGATGGACTATGCACTCTTGACCATGATCGGGTTAAAACCATTATCAATGTTCAGCTATAACATCACAAATGGCTGGATCGAGGCATTTAATCGACAAGATGTGACTACGGGGTTAGTTCAGTATTATTTATTTGAGGCTGAAGTGAAATTTCATGGGTGCGTGTACTTAGTATCTGAAGATATCGGGGAGGTTGGATGAAGATTCTTCGAGATCCTTGTTCGAGCTTTCAACATTTAGAATGACGAGGACTTGGATATCTAGTTATTTTTTCTTTTGCAAAATAACTATCACTTTAAGGAGTCACGTTGTAGTGCTCAGTGTCACACGAAGTTGTGGATATCCAAGAGGTGATGTAAGTCTCATACTTGATGGTTGGTTGGTTGAAGAGTATAGAGTACTTAGGGATTCGATGTTGCACGAAGTCTTTACACCGCTCTTTGTCACGCATTAGTACAAGTTTAAGTCACAAGTTCGGGTGATATTACTTCAGTATCAAGTTCATCATATTGGGTTTTTCTCCATCAGTGGTCACGACATCAAGCCGACAGAATGATAATGGGGTTGGCAACGAGTTAGATGAGAGAAGAAGTAAAGAGAGAGTAATGACATCTGTACACATCAGTGCAGGCCTCGCTCTTCAACATTATGACGTCTGAATACATCAGTTCAGGCCTCGTTCTTCAAAGAAAAGAAAGGTGTACGCTTCAGTGCGCTTTATCTTTGGAAGAAGAGAAATCTTCTTATTTATGGCCATTCTCATCAACAAGATTCATGCTCTTTCCGTGCTTATTCAATCTTCAAGTGGATCGGCGCATATTGGAGTATATTTTTATTCACGTATTCAACCAAAAATTGCAGTTGACAGGCATATGCAATTTTTGAGGGGGGGGGGGAAGGGTGAATAAACAACATGTCAGTCTTCAAGAACCGTCAAGTGGAGCTACTTACCTTGATGGTATTCATATTCACTAGTTCAATCATCAAAAATTGCAGTTGGCAGGCATATGCAATTTTTGAGGGGGGGAAAGGGTGAATATTAATCTACATGTTGGTTGATGATTGAGAAATGGTCATACGACTCCTAAATACGTCAGTTCAGGAGTCGTGCAAACCATGTTTCTCCAACACTACTTCTTCCGTCTATCAAGGTGTTGAAGAACATGGTCATGGAATGCTAATCGACATAGTCTCACGGGTTGGTACAATCAGCAACAATGGGTTTCTAGTCAATGCTTCATATACACTTCATTAGGCTACATGTACACATCATGATGATGATTCCGATTAATCGTAACCATCATGGGGGAGAGAAATGTGTACACCAAGGACGCACAACAGGTTCACGTGATCGGGCGTAATCATTTATTCCGGTGTTGATAACCGCAGAGATGATCAGTGGTTCAACTTGTTACCTTGGTATTTACGTTTCACTGTTACGTCATGGGCTGATTAATCGTAACCATCAGGGGAGAGAGAATGTGTACATCAAGGACGCACAACAGGTTCACGTGATCAGGGCTTAATATCCAAGGATGGATACACACTATAGATGATCAGTGGTTCAACTTGTTACTTTGGTGTTATACTTAAGACTGAAGAAGGTCGAGTCGTCAGTCTATTCTACATTCTCTGTTGGGAGTTATCATCTCATGTGTATGCTGCGGGCTGATGGGTTACATGTAAGGTTACTGGAAGGCATTTGGTGAGATGAAGATGATTGGTATTCTGTTCCTCCACATTGGGCAATCTTGAAGAAGGTCGAGTCTACAGTCTTCTCTACAGTCAAAACATGTTGAGTTCTTTTCTTACAAATTGATATTTAACTTAATCCCGTGACAGTTCTTGTTTGATGAATTGTGGAGTTAAGTTAGGTTCAAGTTGTTCCGTAGTTTAAGGTTAAGTCCAACTTGATGTTAACCTAATCTCAAGACAGTTCTTGTTTGATGAGTTGTGAGGTTAAGCTAGATTTCAGTTGAGGCTCAACTTAAACTATCGAAAAGATACCTAAGGTTTTTTGACGGCTTTACTCATGGGCGGGAGTGTTATAAGACTAAAGACGGCATGCATTTGGTTACCAAAAGACTTCTTCTTATTATGGGTGTTCATCCAAAGTCTTCTTCTTCTTCCTATTTTGGGTGATCGTCAGAGGTTGTCAGATTGGGGGAGAGCACTAATTAGGGGAGAGTGAAAAGCCAGAATCATTCCCTGATTGAAAGTGCTCACATTGCTCTTCAGCAAGTCAAGTGATGAATGCGGAGAAGATTCAGAATGCTGAGGAGTAATGATTTCTAGTTCGTATCCTTGTATATATTTTGCTTCTTACATTCTTTTTCATATCTTATACCATTTTTGTAAATAGATATATAGAATTCTTGCTTATTGTAAATAGAGAATCGTAAAACCAGAAAAACCATAAAAATTAAAAAATTAGAAAATACCAAAAAATAGTTTCACCTAGGCATGTCTTCTGTTTATCGATAACATTTACGGACTTAGAAATGTCATTCAATAATGGCACGGGTCTTTAAATGAAGCTCGAGCAGAAGTTAAAATGGATGGTTAAAACATGTCTAAATGGCTTGCTATTACTTTAGATAGCAACCCGCGCTTCATATTGGGGAAAGCACGTCGCCAAAAAGACGGCTGTTCCTCCAACTGGGTGATGTTCACCTGGGCATGGATTACTTCATATCCATGTTTCCTGATTTGATGTACGCTTCAGTGCATCATTTCTTGTAAAAGAAGAGAAATCTTCTTAGTATAACAAATAGTTTTCATTCTATGATTCTTCTGAAAATTATTTGTGAGACACTTGGTGAATATGTGTTGTATGAAATTTGTTTATACTTGGATTATGCATAAAAATTTGTCACTCAATCAACGACCACAAATCTTTAACTTGAATATGGGTCATTGATTGAGGGGGAGAGTGAATTCAAATTTTATATCATCAAACGGGTTTCTTGATTAATTCATGACTCTTAGAAAAGGTTTTGCAGTTAATGGGGTATTAGTTGAAGAGGATATTGCTTAAATATATCAAATGACCAAGTGTGTTAGTTGCTAGAAAGTTTAGGACATTATGTGCAATTTGCTTGTAGTATCCTAGCTTCATATAACTAGAAGGTTCATTTGTATCTCTTTGGAATCCTCGTTTAATCCCCTAGATACATTAAAACTCAAAATCTGAAAGAAGTTAGAAAACCCGATGTGTTTGATGTTCTTGAATGCTCCACTGACATTTGTATGAACTAAGTGAATGAGTTTCAAATGTTGTTTGTCTCTGCTGCTTAATTGTTGTTGATATTGTGCATATGTTCTCAGGATTCGCTTAGGTAGATTGCTATTATGTTAGAATCATGTTCCTAAGATCCTGAATTAAATATTGAAATCTGTGTGAATTGCCATGTTCATGATTGCTAATTGCTCTTCATGCTAAATAGTGGTTTGACGTAGTTCCTGATTGGGGTTTGATTAGAAGATGAACTTGGTATCATAATGTGGCAAGCTGCTGAAGGGTAGCTATTAAGGAATAGTGTATCTGTATGTATGTATATCTGTGTTGATATTCTTATGCAGATTCCATGGCCAAAATGAATGTGCCAGTTCCTATTCTAACCATTTGATCAGACGTTCAAACTCTATTGATTGGCTCGGAATTCACCACGACAACAACATCGGCAGCAACAACAACAACAACACCTTCACCTCCACCACCATCATTTCAACAAAGAAGTACTTACTCGGATCTCGCCAAGTGGGGATCGACAATACTTGAGAAGTTTTGTTGGTGGATGGATAATCGATGTTGACCACTGACTCACTCAGAAAAGTGGGTGATTACATCATCTGCACAAAAAGGTCAATATCATTTGTGTCATAAAAGTTATCTTGTGCAAAATAAGCAGTGAATCTCCCTCTTAGTTTAAGGGGGAGCATAGTATGTTTCATCATCAGACTACATTAAATTGGACACATTTTCTCCCACATTTTCTAACTTATTTAAATCAATTGGGATCACAAATCTCAAAAGGTTTGTAATTTTTGATCGGGGGAGAGAATGTGATTTAAATATGAAATCTGATAAAATGTGATGATTTGGAAGTAAAAGTAAGCTCTCCCGTATGTGCTAAACCATTTTGTATATCAATGCACATATTGAGGGGGAGCAAAATGTTTTGGATGTGGAAGTAAACTCTCCCATAAGTGCTCAGTTGTACGTCTATGCACTTATTGAGGGGGAGCAAAGGATTTGGCATCTCATGTGACCGTGACTCAGAATTAACCAATGAATTGACGAAACTTGAACTGTCATCAATCGAAAGGATACGTCTTGGCCGGGTAATAATTTCAAGCTGGTCTAACCAGTGATGTAAGCGTGTCTCGAAAAAGATGTATCTGAGTAGAGTGTACCATTTCGAGAAACTTTCTGTGGACTTGACCAGGCCGGGTAATAATTTCAAGCTAGTCTAACTAGTGATGTAAGCGTGTCTCGAATCGGTCATGTTCACTGAAAGTGGATCAATTCAAAAAGTGTGAGCTCTACCTAACATGTGCAAATTTATAAAACTATCACTCGAGTACATGTTGAGGGGGAGCATTTGAAAAATTCAAAACTCTCAAGGTGTTACTAAAATGTGTTTCTTAATCATGAACACTTTGAGAGATTTTTCAAAGATTTGGTTTGGCAATCATGGATGTACACCAAAGACCGACCATTTTATTTAATGCATGGAGTTATAAGGATGGTAAGGTTAGGTTCAAGTTCCCACGATCCCGCCAGAGCCGGAGGGATCTACCCAGGGACAATCCACTAGATAGTGTAGAAGTCCTTAGGTATGATTAAAAAGGAGAAAAGTGTGATTAAGGGAAGAGTGCCGACTGAGATGGAGCTAACACTGGAACAAACCCAACAAGGTGTTAGTTATGAAGTCTCGGTAAGCACTGAAGGGGTTGAAGAATGAAAAAGAATTGTAAAGATAAAGGGTGAAAAGAAAGAAGCCCACCTTACAACATAGGCAGAAACCGGGTCAATTCATATGCTGTCAGAATCACTTAGTTGATTGCTGGCATTGAAGACAAAGTATCATGGACCCAGTGATACGCTGCACAACCCTCCCTAGCCACTCAAGGTCCCTCAAAGGACTCTTGTTTCAACTATCACGGAGTACAATACATTTCTATCGTCTCTCTCACTCCGAGTTAGATGATATTGAAAAGGTGGTTGTTCTCTCCAGCCTCCGCTCACTAAATCAAAACGCACTATAGAGTCTAGAGCCACGAGATTCATAATAAGATCTCAAAGGAACACGGATTATTTCTACACTGGTTGTTCATCATTAAGGACACCAGTTGTAAACTTATGAGTCCTACGCAGATCTTAGCAATCTGCCAGAACATTCATGAGAGACTTTACAAATGTAATTCTCAATGATTGAATGGAAATTCCTGCCAGGGTCAACATCAAGCAGCCCTGAAAGCAGGTCACTTCGGTAATTCCTCGTGGATTAAACTTAGTGGTCGCGGCGGTTTCTAACGATCTACAGTCGTGGAGTGATCTCCAGCGACTCACCTAATCGTTGATGTGCTACGGTTCGATCTTAAAAAGCCCTCTGTGGGTTTTCAATTAGGAACGATCTTGGTAAGGATTAGAGAGAGTTTTCACACTATGCTGTTAACAATCTCAAAGTCCGAACCTGACAGTACCGGACGTTTTATTGCTAACTGTCGTATGCAGGAACATCTGGCGATTGTAGCTGATTGCTGTTGCAGCTGTTTGCGGTTGTAGCTGATTGAAGTTGCAGCTGATTGCGGTTGTAGCAGATTACAGAAAAGATGCCAATCCAGCACCACATGCTCACACTACATCATCATTGTAACTCAACAAAGTCATGATCAACCAAAAAGACCTTCAACACGGCTTCTGCAAACTCTGATGCTAAAGATCATGACACCAAATAGTGTGAGCATGTCAGCTCAAAGATTTACACATCACATGGAAACATACTCCTGAAAGATGACATGGAAACAAACGTTGGATGATGAACTCAAAGAATTCTCAAAGATCATCCAAGACAACCGATCAGTCATCAAAGGATTACTGCTGAATGCACAAAGTTTCAAGACATTGAAGAATCGAAGACTACGAGCTATGAAGTCAAGATCAAAAGATCAAATGCTAGAATTCGAAATATTATTTCCGGGGTGACCTCCCTTAGGGGGAGATTGTTAGGAATATAAATATTCATATGAAGGTTCGGTCACCCCGAGTATCTATTTAGCATTTATGTAGCTCGTAGGCTTATTATTATTATTAGTATTATTAGTATTATTAGATTAGTCGTATCTATATTTGTGGAGTAGGTCGGGGCTTTCCCCACTGTCAGCTCACTCCACAGCCCACTAGGGGCACAATATGTAGTAGTATATAAGCCCCTTCCCACACTTGGGAAGGGTTGGAACTCTTGTATTATTTCACACACTTGATCTAACTTTCCAGGTTTTCTCTCAAGGTTCCCTCTCTCTCTAACTTCTCCCTAAAACTCCACCATGGATCTAATCTTCCATGAACCAAGACCACCCGAATCATACACACAATCAAGAAGGTTATATCCTACAAATCGTCTAGGGTTTCTCCTCACAAAGTTGCACACTAATGACTAAAAATTATGAAAGTATATATAGGAAAACAGATCTGACGGCGTCACCCTTTGGGTCGTGACGTCATCACCTCGCCGCGGTTAGGGTTTCTTGATGGCTTTCTTGACGTCGTCCCCCTTTAATCTTCCAAAATCCTCTCTATCTTATCAAGGCTTGACGGCCTTCTTGACGTCGTCCCCCTTTAATCTTCCAAAATCCTCTCTGGCTTATCAAGGGTTGACGGCGTCACATTGGGGCTTGACGCCGTCACAGGTACTTTCCAGCAGATTTTTGAGACTTTGTCGTTTTCTTCACTTTTATGCTCCAAAAACGTCCAAAATGCTTCCTTTTCCAGATTTCTTCTCCAAAGAACCTAAAATGACAAAAGGAACGATTTAGGGCTTAAATGACCCCCTAAAAGCGGTACACTTTTCGCCTCATCAATAACCTACTTTAAGACCCTATGAAACACACACCAGATCACAATGCAATCACACACACGACATACAAGATTAACGAGCCACATATTTCTTTATAACGAGACCAAAACAACCCTAAGTTCTATCCCCTTTTTAATCCGATTACAACACACACATGTACCGGTTTAATTAGCCACAAGACACACATGTTCCACCCTACAAGTCGACCTATAACTCACATACACAAACATAAAAAATAATGACACACACACACTCCACATAAAATCTCAAAACAGCCCTAATCCTCATTAACATGTTCATAGGGTGTCCAGATTTGTGAGGTTCATTAAATGTGCATTAACTGGTTAATTTAGGGTTCATATATCAGATTTAGGGTTTAATATATTATGTCGATCAAAACAGAAAACCATGAGTCAATTAAGCATGTTATTCTTATGATTTCATGTGTCAAATTCAAGTGTGCTTATATATTACGAAAAACAATAAAACAACCAAATCATACGAACATATTAAAATGTTAACTGATTAGGTTTAGTTGTTATAAAAATTCAGATTAGCATACAAGTTTGGGTGTGTCGAATGGATCAAGAAAAACAAGAGTGATGGTGATACCTTGCTGCTGATCGAGACACAGAAAGAAAAGAAGAACAATAATTCTCACAAATCACTAATACCCAGCCCACGAATCAGTACCACAACAACAATCCTAATAGCCATGATCGAGCCTTAGCAATACCCTTCGAACCCTGATCTTGGAAGAGAGAAAAGAAGCATCTTTTGTGTGTTTATGTTTTTGTGTTTGTGTCGTACGAATGGGAGAAGGGAAGATAGAAAACGTATAGAATATAGGTCAAAAGGAGGGGAGGTGCGTGGTTTTAGTTTAGGAAAACAAATATTACTGATTTAATTGTAATGAATACTGATTGCTTTGATTAGTGCTAAAATGGGGGAGGGTTATCATAATTTTTGGCCTAAAATAAATGGGTGCACCAATTTCCCTTTTTTTTCAAGTTTAAGGTTAGGATGAATTTTAGTATTTAATTTGTAATATATAGTTTTAGGTTTAATATATTTCAAATGTATAGCATATAGTTTTTAAATGTTCAAAACTTATTATTAATCTTAGGTTATAATTCAAATTATCAATAAAATGTGATTACGAATTTTAGGGTTTTACAACTCTTCCCTTCTATAAAAAATCGTCCTCGAAATAGAAACAATTAGGTCAAACGGAAATGTACCAAATCACGAAAAGGAATGAAAACGATCAACTCACTCGGATTGACTCTTCTAAAAGATTCTAATGAACGAAAAAGGTTTTCTCATGACTTGATTCAGACAAACTAGGATAGCCTCATTCTTCCAGCAAAACAAATCATAACGAATCTGATTCAAAGGATACGAAACATATATGTAACGGATGATAGTTGTAATTTCTCAAGGAGATACAAGAACTGAAACATGATATGAACATGAGACAGATACGAAGGAAATGCTAATGGTAGGAAATTTCACCATTTCTATCTAGGTTCTGAACGAATCAAAGAAGCATACAAATGATCAATGAATCTCATATCGAACGTACCAAATACCTAACGAAAACGGAAGAATATACGTAGTGATAAGGATGAACCTAAGGACTAACGAATCGCTGAATAACTCTTCATCATATGCCAGAATGTTTAACACTTCTGTACGGAGACACCCCAAGAATACACAATCTCCGGTCTGAAATTTCAAAGTTCTTCTCCCACAATGGTAATTGTTCTATTCGTCACTAAAATCAACTCCGGACTTTTAATAAACAATCTTCCGACCTTATTCCACTAAAAGGTGCTCTACACTTCCGTTCATACATAAGTCTGAAAGGATTCACTTGCCATCAGCTTGCCATCTTGAGTCTGATTCCTCAAGCCTTCTGCAGATCTTCCCAGGATTATGAAGTAAGACGCGGATCTCGGACACGATCACTGTAGGTGTGCTAACTAACCAAATAACCTCTAGCTTAAAGGTTTCTGCCAACTTGCTAAATGTCTTTCCACCAGAAGGTCTGCTCCAGAACTTAATTTATCATAGTACAACTAAGATGAATAAAGAAGTAAAAACTGTGTGCCTCAGTAAAATATTTTCCTCAAGTCTTCAACACAGATCTTAATCCACCATGCAAGAATTACCTCCAAATCATACTAATAACCACCACTGCTGCCAACTCCAAGTTATGCGTTGAATAATTTGCCTCGTACGGTTCTAGTTGTCTTGATGCATAAGCAATAACCTTCTTGTACTGTATAAAGGCATAACCAAGTCTCTTCTTGAAACGTCCAAAAATTGGTACTCACCTGTAAGTATGGAAGTAGGAGCTAATTTTTGTTTCAGCTTTTCCAAAACTCAGTTCTCATCCCAACTAAACTTCTCTCCTCTTATCATAAGCTTCGTCAACGGTAACGCCAGTTATGAACATCTTTCAAAATTCTTCTATAAGACTCAAAAGGTTCTAACTTCTATAACTGTCGTCGGTCTTGGCCATTTGGTGATAGTTTCCATCTTCGCAGGATCCTAATAATACCATCAACTAAGAACGCCACTTGGCCCAACCAATATCACACTTTCAGAATATATAAAGTTTCTTCTTACGCAAAGTTTCCAACATAATACGAAAATGATCCTCATGTTTCTCCTTCGTCTCTGAATGTATTAAAATGTCATACTATGACAATTTTGTCCAAGTACTCACGAAAGGCACGATTCACCAAGTCCATAAAACAGTCGAGGCATTAGCCAATACAATTAGCATCACTAAACTCATAGTGATCATAACGAGTACGAAAGATAGTTCTAGGAATATCTTGCTCTTCACACGTAACTGATGATATCCAGAATTTAAATCATTCTTAGAGAAAACTTCTCATCCTAAAGTTGATCAGTTAAGTTGTTGATTCGAGTAGTGGATAACGGTTTCTAATAGTAATACGATTAAGCTTACATAATCTCCTGCTACTATACTTCTTCTTCATGAATAAAACTGGAGCATTCCACGGAGATACGTTGGGGCAATAAAACCACCTTCTAGTTGTTCCTTCAGTTCTTCCAATCCAAATGGTGTCATTCGATACGGAGTTACAGAATCAGGCAAAACATCTCCCTATTCAGATAGAATTCAGACTCATTCCACTTACTGTTCTCAGGCACTTCTCAAAGACATCCTATGATCCTAATAAGTTCAGGTTATATGATGTAACTATTATCACGTTGGCCAGGCGTCATAATACTTGCATCATATAAACATGCCTTTATTGCTATCATATTCTACCTCGAGTCGTGACTAAACAATCTCTCAGTACCAGGTCAAATCAACTTCACACTCCAGTGGAAACCTTGGTAGTTCATTCAGGGACTACATCAAAAAAGTTCAGATTGCAAAATGACTCTCAAGGTGAGATCCAGCCAACGGTGTACAAAATAGGTGCTAGGAAACCTTCACAACTGTGAAAATAACGTACGAGTTTCCAGGGCAGTAATGATAACAACGGGTTAACTAGTCAGAAATCATGGTAAAGAGAATTCAGGATGTTCGAATCATCAAAGGTGTTCAGTATGACAGTAGTTAGCATCTTGATGCTCAGTCAACTAACCCATACCAGAATAACATCGAAATTAACATTCCAGAGAAAGACAGATCAGCAGAGTGAATCTTATCATTCAGAAGTGAGGGAAACATTCCCATACTCGTGGTTAATCACCACAAGATTTCTTATAGGAATAGGAATGGTAAGATGAATCTAATAGTGTAGGGAGACTTAAATATGCTTAGCAAAAGCAAGAGAAATCACAGAACGTGTCAAACACATCATGGTCACAAGAATTCTCAGAATGATCTAAGAGGCATTTAAATGATTAACAAACGAATAAGAGGTTAAGGTCGGAATCAGAAAATAAGGCTTATATAGTGTCAGGCATTACCACAGAATTCTTAATGCATTCTACACTTACTCGGTCACAAATCTTAGGTATGTGCAAAATAATAAGTTTCTAATCTCTGGAAAAAGTGTTTTTAAAAGGGCTTAACTAAAAGTAAGGCACGAATCAGAGTGATGCGGAAGCAATGATACTTAAACAAATGTCTTATAGTCTACCCAATCCTCACCGGTCATAACCTAAGTTTCCTTAGAATGGAAATCCTAAGGCAAATTCTCAAAGGTTGTTTCATAAACTCCTATAGTGCAAATCTAAGGGCCAAATCTTTCACAGGTCAAAACTTAAAGTACTACTGGTCGAAGCCTAAGCTCAGATACCATAATTGTAACACCCCAACCCGAAAAGGGCCTTAGTGTAACATTATGGTGTCAATCAGAACATATAAACGCAACCGGAAGACTTCTTATTAAATACTAAGTCAAGAATTACAAGGACTTACGAAATATAATCCAAACAATAATCTAAATACAATACATATCCAAAGCATAATATCTACAATCATAACTCCAATAATGGAATCTAATCAAGGGTAGGTCCTCTATCTTCTACTCTTAACACTCATGCCCAGCATCCCGCCTATAACCTGCCGCAGAGAAAAGAAAATGCGGTTGAGCTAACGCTCAGTGAACATATATAAACAAATAAAAGGTAATGAGTGTACAAGAAATGAATAAGCGAATAAATCCAAGAGAACCTGCTAAACAAGATGTCAAACATAATATGGAGCATATGAAAGGGATCAAAGCATAATAATGAACATAAAGTGGATATCAATATCAAAGAAAATGCCCAACAAAACATATAGCAAATTGTACATAGAGTAGCTAACTCAATGTACCAAATAGTGAAATGGGGTGTATTGCACACACTCAAGTCCATTCACAAATATATATCATAACTAAACAAAGTACCTTGGATGCATCCATACGCTCCCTTCAAAACAGAGATACATATGCCAGTTCTAGACTAAACATACATATAATAAACACGGGCCAGGTGCGCCATATATACAGCTATATAAACAAACGGGAACGCTGTGGACAAAAACCCACCTCCACAGATAGCGTCAATACCATTGGTGCATCAATGGCACGACCATGGACTCCCCATGACTGGCTACAAATATGGGCAACATAAATAGGCATAGCACATGCAATCTAATGATAAGCGATAATTATAAATTGTCCAACTCAGATAATAGCTATATGAATAGAATATAGCATGAAATGAATAATCAAACAAATACTGAACAAATATGGATAAAAGCATATCGAATAACAAATATCAGGCAATCAATGAGTCATGAGAATCCTTAAGGATAGAGTATAACCAGATTATGTAGTTATAAAAATCATTTAAATGTTGTTTTCATGAAAGTATTCTTTTAAAAGCTGTTTTCATAAGAGTCATTAAACCTTTACATAAAAAGTGGTGTTACCTCATATTCATAGAAATCATTTTAAAAATGTTATTTCTCAAAGCCATCATTAAGATATTTATTCAAAAAGGTTTTTCATACAAGTCATAATATCTAATTGATTACAAAATATCAAAGGATTCAAATGCGAATATTGAAGTCACGAACGATTCAAACCATATCATAACGAAATGATTCATGAGAAAAGCCCTTACTGAAAAAGGGCAGAATATATGTACCTTATGAAATGCAAGAAAAAGGGCAAAGGACACAAGAAGGAGGATCACTCCGACTTCACTGGATCTACACGAATTATAATGATATATTACTTATACGCTCATTTAATATCATAACGGATTTTAAGTACTTATTAGCTCATTCATTAATGTGTTTTAGGGTTTCACATGAGGAATAGTAAGTATTCATAACATAGGTTTAAAAGTATCTTGGATTGGTTTTCAAATGAATTTAGCGTCAAAACATATTTAATGGGATTAGGTTACACCAAAACCGTAACTTATAACATATTTCAGATTTTATCACGCTCAAGCCCCTTTGTTTAGGAATTTAAAACCACACTTATATACTTACTGAGGTGCTCAAATAATTATCATAGATACTTATACATGTTAGGTAATTACTTTAATTTTTTTCAGATTTTATTTCAAAATGCAAGTATCCAAACAAAAATCATTTTCCCGGACCTGTCCAGAAAGTGCACTGCAGGTATACCCCGAAAGTTTCTATTTAACTAACTCATTTTAACCATTCAGAAAAATCCACAGAAATTCCAATAGCCATATACATCTTAAACATTATCCCTGTCAAATGAGACCTCTTAGTTCCTTATGGTTTTAAAACTAAAAATCAAAAAGACCAACTGATTTTCAGACATCCAAAATACAGTTTTGACACTTAACCTTGTAAAAATCAAAAGACCTTCTACTCGACCTCCAATGGCTATAAAACATAATATCCAGAGAGCACACATCCTAAACTAAGTTTTATACTCAAGAGTCTCACAAAAATACGTTGGCATCATTAGGTTAGACCCCGTTCAATTTGACTCAAATCTAGACAGCATACTATTGAGACAGAAACAACACAACCTTAATCCTTTTAACGAACAAAACCCTTCCAAAATGACTCAACCTTAACCAAATTAATGCTACGACTTATCAGCCATTTAATACAGATGATAACCTGCTTTAAGACCCCATAAAACACACACCAGATCACAATGCAATCACACACACAACATACAAGATTAATAAGCCACATATGTGTTTATAACGAGACGAAAACAACCCTAAGTTCTATCCCCTTTTTAATCTGATTACAACACATACATGTACAGGTTTAATTAGCCACATGACACACATGTTCCACCCTACAAGTCGACCTACAACTCACATAAACAAACATAAAAAATAATGACACACACACACACACTCCAAATAAAATCTCAAAACAACCCTAATCCTCGTTAACATGTTCATAGGGTTTCCAGATTTGTGAGGTTCATTAAATGTGCATTAACTGGTTAATTTAGGGTTTAATATATTATGTCGATCAAAACAAAAAACCATGAGTCAATTAAGCATGTTATTCTCATGATTTCATGTGTCGAATTCAAGTGTGCTTATATATTACGAACATCAATAAAACAACCAGATCATACGAACATATTAACATGTTAACTGATTAGGTTTAGTTTATATAAAAATTCATATTAGCATACAAGTTTAGGTGTGTCGAATGGATCAAGAAAAACAAGAGTGATGGTGATACCTTGCTGCTGATCGAGACACAGAAAGAAAAGAACAACAATAATTCTCACAAATCACTAATACCCAGCCCACGAATCTGTACCACAACAACAATCCTAATAGCCACGATTGAGCCTTAGCAATACCTTTCGAACCCTGGTCTTGGAAGAGAGAAAAGCAGCAGCTTTTGTGTGTTTATGTTTTTGTGTTTGTGTCGTACAAATAGGAGAAGGGAAGATAGAAAACGTATAGAATATAGGTC
Organism: Artemisia tridentata subsp. tridentata; assembly: GCA_021014915.2. NCBI lineage: Eukaryota > Viridiplantae > Streptophyta > Magnoliopsida > Asterales > Asteraceae > Artemisia > Artemisia tridentata. The sequence goes on along the minus strand of CP139501.1, from coordinate 170,496,868 downwards.
AAAAGGGGGGGAGGAGCGTGGTTTTAGTTTAGAAAAAAATATATTATTGATTTAATTGTAAGGAATACTGATTGCTTTGATTAATGCTAAAATGGGGGAGGGTTATCACAATTTTCGACCCAAAATAAATGGGTGCACCGATTTTCCATTTTTTTTTTTTAAGTTTAAGGTTAGGATAGATTTTAGTATTTAATTTGTATTATATATTTTTAGGTTTAATATATTTTAAATGTATAGCACATAGTTTTTAAATGTTCAAAACTTATTATTAATCTTAGATTATAATTCAAATTATCAATAAAATGTGATTACGAATTTTAGGGTTTTACAACTCTTCCCTTCTATAAAAAATCGTCCTCGAAATAGAAACAATTAGGTCAAACGGAAACGTACCAAATCATGAAAAGGAATGAAAATGATCAACTCACTCGGATTGACTCTTCTAAAAGAATTTAATGAACGAAAAAGGTTTTCTCATGACTTGATTCAGAAAAACTAGGATAGCCTCAGTTTTCCAGCAAAACAAGTCATAACGAATATGATCCAAAGGATACGAAACATATATGTAACGGTTGATAGTTGTAATTTCTCAAGGAGATACATGAACTGAAACATGATATGAACATGAGACAGATACGAAGGAAATGCTAACGGTAGGAATTTTCACCATTTCTATCTAGGTTCCGAACGAATCAAAGAAGCATACAAACGATCAACAAAGCTCATATCGAAATATCGAACGTACCAAATACCTAACAAAAATGACAGAATATACGTAGTGATAAGAATGAACCTAAGGGCTAATGAATCGCTGAATAACTCTCCAACACATGCCAGAACGTTTAACACTTCTGTACGGAGACACCCCAAGAATACACAATCTTCGGTCTGAAATTTCAAAGTTCTTCTCCCACAACGGTAATTATTCTATTCGTCACTAAAATCAACTCCGGACTTTTAATAAACAATCTTCCGACCTTATTCCACTAAAAGGTGCTCTACACTTCCGTTCATACATAAGTCTGAAAGGATTCACTTGCCATCAGCTTGCCATCTTGAGTCTGATTCCTCAAGCCTTCTGCAGATCTTCCCAGGATTATGAAGTAAGACGGGGATCTCGGACACGATCACTGCAGGTGTGCTAACTAACCAAATTATCTCTAGCTTAAAGGTTTCTGCCAACTTGCTAAATGTCTTTCCACTAAAAGGTCTGCTCCAAATCTTAATTCATCATAGTAAAACTAAGATGAATAAAGAAGTAAAAACTGTGTAACTCAGTTAAATAGTTTCCTCAAGTCTTCAACACAGATCTTAATCCGCCATACAAGAATTAACTCCAAATCTTACTAAATGTGTCATTTCTAAAAAACCAAACACGAGCAAACAAACAACATATTTAAACTTTGGTTATGAACGACTCAACACTCAAAATCACATGTCAAGTAAAAGTGTCACACATAATATGTTATTAACTATTATGTACGACATCAATCTTCGAGAAAATCACATGTATTTCTCTTATCAAAAGATTGACAAAGGATAATTTATATCATATGCATCTCATTCCCTTTGTAACATGAATGGTTGTGTTACAAGAGAATACATTGCATCTTGTTAACAAATATAGGATATTAGATTTGAATAATAACCCAATACAACATGTTTTATTGCATAAACAAGTAAAATTGGTCATACCCTAAAATACTTGTTTTACTAAGCATTCATAAGAGTGATAAGTTTCCTTTTAGAAAAACATATTTATTGAAAGATACAATATGTCTCATTTCAATCATACATCATATAATACTCACAAAATCTATTGAGGTAAGTAACCTTTACTAGATTCTTTTCTTAAGATATGCAAATGAGCATTCTTGAAACACTCTCGATGTAGTAGATTCAACATTGTATCACATTAAGGCATCTCTTGACTCTAGAAAATCAGATCGTTTTAAAATAACATGTAACGACTCAACAAACAAAAATGTCATCCATGAGATCTTAAAATGAACCATCTAAACCAAATAATCTCTAAATCTCAAGCACAAAATTGAAACGTGTTTGCCTTTGTTAGGATATTGTGTAAGACATGTCTTCCTCTTCACCGACTTTTAAAATATGGTTAGTTAAGTCATACTAGGCCATGTATTAGCGAAATAAGCTAATATCATCTTTGCTACACTTCGATAGGCAAATATAGGAATTTGAATTTTTCTAACATGAGAATGACTATTGGAGAACCTATTGCACTAGAAATTTAATTTGACCTAACAGTTGAATTGCTTCCAGGAGAGAAGTTGGGTTTGTGGTATAACCCGTAAAAATTGTCGTGTTTAGCCTGAATTAAGCACCACTAGTGATAGTCTCATACTCATTCTCTAACTTGAAAATTTTTCATTCCTACATTTGACTAAAGATAGTTTACATCAGTGAACTTTATCTTCCATTAGGATTTCATTTTGAACAAGCAGTAATTAGGATCCTCCTTAGCGAACCTGGATTACTTGCATCCCACATATGTGTTTCAAAATGATAACATGTTCTCGTAAGATATGATTAAATGTCTTCATGCTCTTAAATGCTAAATGATTATCATGTTTTGCATGATGTTTGCATTTATTCCTTAAGTGCATTTTACATGATTTGCTTGTAAATTTTTCACCCACACTATGTCATTTTGACACATAATGAATTAGGTATGCCTATCACTATGAACTCTTAGACGTCATATAGTCATACACTAGTGTCAAAATCTATAAGTTAAAGTAGTCACGAAATTGTCCTAATTCCTTGGTTATCATTTCGCTTTCTTCCAAGTAATACACCCTTTTGTCATGGGGAGGTTAGATACAAACCTAGTAGAACTCGGAGTAGGTTTGAAAACTTCAATATTTCATCCGAAATATTCAAGTAAGTTTAATTTGCGATCGCAATTGTTAAATGTCATATCCGAAACATCATATTCAAGTCTTTTAACAACATATGTTAAAACGCTCATCCAAATGCTAAAGGCTAACATCAACCTTTGGGTGACAAATGACTCACGAGTTACTACTTAAGTGATTAGTAGTTCCTTTCATCCTCGTGTGAATATACACTTCTTAAGACCAAGTATATTCATTTCCGGTAGTTCCTCTTATCCCCATAGGCTTGTCATCGTGTTTTGTCGTCAAGCTCACCTCATATATAATGAGGATTGATCTTTATCCATTGGTTTTAGGGTAGAAAACCAACGTATCATTGTATCTCGCCAAGAGTCCGTTGATACTCTCTTTCTTCAAAATAACGGGCAATATGTCTATACGAAGATTGATATTTTTTAGTCTCTTCTTTTTCGTTGTCAATCTTGATCACCTACCAATGTGCAGTGATCTCACAACAACAATGGATGTTCATCCCAAAAATCTCATCAATCACCCTAAAAACACCATACCTCAATCAACTTTAAGCCATCCTTATGTTCCAAATCGATTCTCACCCACACATCTACCACCGTTGTGTCAGTTAAATACTTCACTCTTTTAGATCCTAAACCCAGCTGCGAATCAGCACCATAGGCCTTGCTTTACGCCTTTCAAAACCCCGTGAAACACTCGCGTGCAAAGCACATCAAAATCCATAAATTAGCCAAACCTCTCAAACGCGAACCATTCAATTATCTACGTCTAGGTCTAGGAATGATGGAACACATTCCGTGAATTTCATAATTTACGTGTGTTCAAGAACATCTTCCAAATTTCATCTTATGACTATCTAAATATTTCATTGGAAATATTAAAGTCATCCTTCATATCCCTCTAATGACTACTTACGTATTTTCTTGGAAATATTAATGTCATCTCTTCTCATATAGTCTCGTTCATCTCGTAAAAAGAATTTATTAGGTATAAATTCTCTCCTCGTGTCAAAAAGTCTCACTAAATGAGTGAGATTTATTCGTAAAATCCTCTTAAATTCCAATGACAACTTAAATATTTCATCCGAAATATTTAAAGTTTATTTAATTTATGAAATGCAATTAAATGTCATCTCTCGTTCTCGATCAACGTTCATCGAATCTTGTTGGATTCATTCATAAAAGAATTTATTTGGTAAAAATTCCTTTAATCTAAGGTCCAGAAAAATCACAACATATGTGAAATTTCTTTGTCGAAAATCAAATTCTGGGACAAAACTGACATCAGCAGGTCACGGTACCCTTAAATAGGGAACGGAACCGTCGGACCGTTGTCAGCTGAGACAGTTTATTTTGTTTTCAATTCTCACTGTTTCAAAAGCACTATCAAAACCCACTCACTGTAATCTTGAACCAGAACTGTCTCCTATCAGAATAGATTCTGCCTATCTTCTGATTCCTTAGCTTTTTCCCATTTCACTTCCGCATGGTACTTAACATACCATACGTTTGGTTACTTCCGTATCCATTATCTTCTCAACTTATCTACATTTCTCAACCTTCGTTCTGCACTACCAATGCTTCCGCATCCCACTCATCTTCCACACACTTCAAGAGAAGAACCGCTAGGATAAGTTGAGATAACCCTTCTTCATCAACATAGTTTCTTCTATGAAAGATAACCCCACTAGAACCTTATCACTAACTCCACAACCTTGAAGATTCTATCTTTTTAACCCTTAGCACATTTCCACGTAATCACATGCCTCATCATATGAATGTTCTATGAATATTCACAATGATTGAGAAGAGCTACGTGACTTCAAAGGTGAAGTTTATTGTATGATATCCACCACTTTTCATGACGTTACTAAGCTCATCGCTTCCGTCAACGTTTGTTTTCCTCTTTATTTTTTTTTACTCTTTTTCCAACACATCTTGTCCGGATGGTCATCGATTAAGGGGAGCGAAAACACACTCATATAGTCTTTCACCAAACACTCTCAAGAACACACAAATGTGGTTCTTATTCCATAGAATTCTCTACTAAAACACTCACCTCCTAAGTACCCACTACGTAGCAAAACTTCAGTCACAAAACCACAATCGGTTCTAGCTTCCTAACCTCGACTCTTTGTGACCACCTAGATATTTGTTATATACAAACACCTTTAACCCTCACATTAAACCTAACATTAATATCATTCATCATCACACTCAACCTTTACAACTAAACTTCACTCTTGACAGTGATATTTAGTTTAAGAACCTTGAACCCATCAATCATTACACTCAAACCTCACAACTATCCTTCACTCTTAATAGTGATAGTTAGTTCAATAACCTTCAATTCTTACAATTATTATACCTAATGTGTATAAACTACACAATCACACAAAATCCTTCATACACCAAGTCATCTCTAACTCACAACTAGGATCATCCAAAACTAGAATTCTAGAACTTCATTACCTCAACCCTGTTAGAGATATTCGCCCACAATCCGGTTAGGATCACATGCACATTTTCTTTTTCTCCTTTGAAATATATCATGCATGTCATTGTCAGTGCAAACGATATATTAATTTAAACCATTTTTTCCCACCTTTTCTCAAAGGTCAAATCCAACACTTCCCATCTTATGGAATCATTTCCATTCGCATCTAGGTGCATATCGTTCTTATTTTCATTTTTTTTGTATATCTTCTATCGAGTCTACTTTATGGCATGACTTGTCATAATAGTAATCATTTAGAGTATGTCTTATCAACAAACTATCATTAACAACAATCATCTTAGGTAGATGATTATGTTATTCAAAAGGTTTGTTAGAATTTGCCTTTCCAATGACAACTTGGAAAAAGTTATTTTGTGTGTCAGTCAACGAACGAATCTTGTTCTTATTAGTGTGATTGATTGAACAATTACACCTTAGGTTGTCGGTCAAGTTGTGACTCTCTAGTGTCATTGAATTGCATTACGCATTCACATCATTGTGTCACTCAACTTTCTTGGGCTTTCTTCTTGGTTTTTATCCTTTTGGCACACTTTCATCACGTGTCTAACTTCTTGCATACTTTGATATGCTCATTAAACTTATTTTTTTGTAGCTACGTTTTAACATAGTTTAACCCTTGCATGTCTTGCTATGTGTATTCTATCCCTATAATGTTGCTCCTATTCTTTTATATATTATGTTTCACGAAGCCAAACCTTGATGTAGGAAAAGCCTTTGTAAGAATTTGATCCATGGATTCGCTAGAAACAAAGGTAAAAATAAAAGGGAATACAATTACCATAGGGGAGCATTGAGCTAGGGGGAGCTCGAGAGTATTTGAATGCATAGCATGGAGTCTTTTTAACAGTGGTGATAGAAGACTTCACTGGGATGATGCAAGCTCGCATTTTTTGGGAAGAAAGGAAAGTAGTGTAATAAGCGGGAGTAGGGAGTGAATTCAAGGGAGAGCTCGAGGTAACTACCTTTTTGCTTCGACAAAAGGGGGAGAAAGAAGTGTAAACAGGTAACTTTTACATTTTACTATGTGTCACGGTTTACATATTTGTCATTATCAAAAAGGGGGAGATTGTTAGTGCAAATATTACGATATTTAAACTAAATGGTTTCTTCAATTTTAATAATGACAAACATGTAACTTGTAATGCATAACGTAAAATGCACAAGTTACTTGTAAACACAAATCATCAATGCATACTTACATCAACATCTCTCGACATCTCAAGTATGCTTCAACAAAGTCGTAGATTTCCATCCCGATGTAAATCACTCAAGGTATGAACAAACAAATCTACAACTAGACTAATGATCAAAAGATTATATTTTTCTCTAAACTTCACATTTTTAATGTGACAAAATATTTTTTCAAAAATACATTTTACAAAATATTTTTGAATTAAAAAGAAATGTTTTAATTTGAAAAATAAGTTTAAAATCACCAACAACTATTTTTTCCCCCAAATCAGCTCCAAACTTCCCCAAATAAACCTTCCCCACTAAAAACAAAATTTGGAGCATCTCTGTCTGGGACGGTACCACGGTACCATTAAATTTAGTGGTACCGTCGGGCATTTAGTGGTACCGTGCCCCCTGTAACGGTCAAATCTTCATTGCCTATAAATAACAGTCCATTCCACAGTTTTTAGGCATCTTTTTTCACACACAATTTTCTGTGTTCAAATCTCCTATCACATATACTCTCCTTCGATCATGTAGTTAGTTTATCTGTGTTTAAGAGTGATCCAATCATCCATTCAAGTGATCACCTTCATTCCTCTATTAGTGCAAGAGAAGAACACATCATATCACAAAGATACAAAGTGTTATAGTGTTAGTGTAGTGCACTCGTAACATTTGTTACGTACTTGTTGTATCTTGATATACATCAAGTTGTCTATCATCTTGTTTAGCTATTTCGTGTGGATTATTGTGACCTTGTAGAGATCGGAGAGATCTTGTGTAGCTTGTGTTGATAGTGAGTAGATCGGGTAGATCGTGTGAAGATAAGGTAGATTGGGTAGATCGAGTGTAGATCATGTGGATCTTGTAGCTTGTGTGATTTGTGAAGATCGGGTAGATCGTGAGTGAGATTGGTACTGGCTAGATTAGTACTCGACATTTAGATTAATGTCTAAAAATAAAGTAAGCGACGTGGTTTATGTGTTTAGGCATCAAAACACATGGTTTGTTATGTTGGGCCATAAAACATAACGGGTTTGGCTGTACCCGAAGAAGAACTCAACATCTAGCTTAGTGTCGGAAAATATTGTAAGCGACGTTGTATGGTTTTCTCCGCCAAGAAGGGAGCTTGTTGATTAGTGAAGTAACTCTCGAGTTGGGTACTCGGGGAGTGGAGTAGGGTGAAGAGGAGCTTCGTGACCGAACCACTATAAATCATCGTGCCCGGTTTGCGCTTTCCTTACTTATCTCTTTACTTTTTATCTTTGCATTTACTGTTTTATATTTGCATTGCTTTTGATGCGTAGCGTGTGTCGTTGCGGTTTAGCAGTTTTAATGCCTACTCAAGTTTTAAATTTATATTTAGCCGACTTATCAATAACACACACACTTAACGAGCAGTGTACCCGGTCAGTATAAATATAATGGTAAGTAGAGTGTCGATCACTAAGAGTGGAACGTATTATCTAGTTATTCTAATCAGTATTTTAATATATTAAGTTAGCTATACAACCTAATCTAACGCAAGGGGGTTCAGCCTGAGAGACTGGCACGATTTGGTTGCAATTAAATAATAAACTAAACCAATAGGCACGAATCAGCAAGTAGCACACACGTACACAGATAAATACTCGAGACAATAAGAGGGCTGTCCTGATAGATAAGTAGTTTGTCACTTGTTTTATTGCTAGTGTTATATGAAGTGTATAGTTCGATGCAACGCACCGAGATTAAGTCCTTTCTCGTTGGTTCTAATCTTATCGGCGAGTAAACCCTTAATGATTACTTATGACTATCCCGTTTATCTTTCTCCTACTTTTCTACAGACCATAGAATGCATAGGCGATCTAATAAACAAGCGAGGGCAGAGGCATGGCGACCCGATCAACGCTCAGCTAGACACAGAGGTTATCAATGCACTAATAAAAGTCACCAATGACATCAACATATAAACTTTAATTAATGAGAAAGCAGTTTTAAGGGAGTGCAATCTTTCTGTTGTCACATTACACAAGCCACCAATCTTGATGAATTAAAGTTTACTAACACAATAAAACAAAACTACTTAATGAATTAAACACATGCAGCACCTTCTTACAGCTCTTGTATCTTTGATTTGGGTGTGTCTTGTGCTGCTGCCTTGACTGAATTCGTCCTAGGTTTCTGGTCTTCGGTCTTCGGATATAATATGTGTCACACGAAATTCGTCTGGTCTTGGGGTATTTATAGTTTCTGTCTGAGGGTAAGATGCGGCGCATCTAGTAAGTAGATGCGGCGCATTTACTTAACTTCGCGTGGGGTTCAAGATTATAATATTCAGGAATATTCGTACACCGCTAGAAGATGCGGCGTAACTCTATTTATAGATGCGGCGCATGTCCTCTTGTATCTTGGATCGTATCTGGTGATATATTGATAGTGATGCGGCGCATGTCATAAGTGAGATGCGGCGCATCTGGAGCAGAATAGTCTTGATATTGTACATTTCGGTAGACTCTTAACTTCTTGCATGTTTTGCTCCATAATTAGTCCAAAATCGCCAAGTTTCACCAAATGCTTGTTTTCAACTGAGAATTACAAAAGTAAACGATTAAGTATCAATCCTCATACATAATATAATAAAACAAGTCAAATTAATAGGATAAATGATAGTAATAATATGTACTTATTTGAGTTCATCAAATATCCCCCCACTTGAACTTTACTTGTCCCCAAGTAAACCTTAGAATTAAATCTTATGAAAATGTATCCTAAAAGATATTAGGATTTATTTTTATATTTAAGCATGTATTCATTTTTGTCAAAATCACACAACTAAACACTTAACGAATTAGAAGTAGAATAAAAATATTTCGATAAAAGCAAATCTAATCGTTTAACTGTCCAGTCGCGACGAATATTCTATCATAAGCTTGGCAAGTATACACATCTCCTCTACTAAAGCCAAGGAATAACAAGTCTAAAGCGGTGAAAAGGGTTTTTTAGGCTTAAGGGTTAATTATTCTTAATCTCTATCGATCTCAAATTCCAGAAAAGGCGACAAAATCACAAATACATGATCGAATCCACGAACACGATACTTGCAATTGCTCAAATCCTTAACTCGAATAGGCTAAAGATAGGTCCAAACTTCACCAATAATAATATATCAAAAAGGGCGACAAAATCATAAATACATAGCCGAATCCACGACTACGATACTTAAGATTGCTCAAATCCCTAATCCCAATAAATCAAAGGTTTGGTTGGATAAAGAATAATAAAGGGTATGGATAATATTTGGGATATAAATTGGTGTAAAATGAAAAATAAACAAAACAAATAAATTAAAATCCTAAGTGTGGTTAATCACTATCCCAACCATCCCATGAATAAGACTCATATCATTGAATAACTCACGCTTTAACACTTGAAACACACGCTTTAGGTAGACACGAATTATACTCAACAAAATCTTAATCAAAGAATAAACCTTAGTTGACGTTCCCATAACTGCCAACTCCCATTCAATCCATAGATATAGTATACAACAAATAGTGGTGATATCTACCACTTACATAACTTTACATAAGTTGGTTTAAATCAAACATCCAACTTTTTTTTTTCTTTTCTTTTCTCATTTTTTTGATTTTTTTTTTTTTTTTTTTTTTTTTTATATCAACATAAACATAGATGTGTAAAATTTCACCACATCACTATAATGATAATTCTGGATAATTTTTCCATACTTTTCATAACTTCAGAAATAACGGTAATAGTGAAAGTAGTAAACACACGAAAAAATAAACTCAAAGATATACAATATTTACTTTCACTCCAATTGCATTGTGCAATTTCCCGACCTAACCATAGATAATGAATTACGCACGCGAACACAGGTAATGTAAGGAAACACACTTTTCCTATAGCAATTAACCAACCACGGATTCTAATCTACAGGGTAGGCTAAGGTGTAAGGGTGTAACGAAACATTTTAAACATTGGTGTAAGAAAAGAAAGGAATGGCTCTGAGGGTTTTTCTAGGGGTATCTTACTCTAAAAATGAGAGTAACAAAGGGTTTATACGGGGGTTAACTAACCAGTGTAGTTAGTTAATGACACATAACATATAAAGGCTATCTGGGTGTAATCCTAGAAATTTACCAATTTAGACAAGTCATTCCAATTATATAAATAATACTCATTATGGTGGTCTCGAATAGTATACAAGCCAAGTTCTAAAGTTTACAAGTCACCGGCACACTCATAGATTTGTGAATTTTGAAAAATCACAATTTTTGAAAATAACGTCACGTGTGCAGCTATGCAACTTAGACTTTAAACAAAAACATGCTAAAAAAAATTTTAAAGTTTTGATATATTAAGCACATTTTAAGCATATTTTGAAAAGTTTAGGACAAGTAAGTGTTAAGTGTTCTAATTCTCCAATCCCCCCACTTAAGTTAAACAACGTCCTCGTTGTTTGTATAAAAGGTTAAAAACTGGAAAATAAAAGAATTAGAACAGAAAAACTCCCCTGAGATTTGCTCGGTATGATCCTCCATTTGTATAAGAGCAAAAATCATCTTTCTTGTGGATTAGAACGTTTAAGCTTCATATTCGATGTATCCACAGGAAATGCAGGAATCTATAATACCACCAAGGCTTTAAAACACACCTAAGATAAGAAAGGTTCAAACTTGCATAACACATTAGTAGTTAGGTAAAAATAAAACATAAAAATTAAAAATTAAAATCATCAGGTCAGTCGATGCGCCGTATCTTATGGAAGAAGATACGCCGTATCGAGCCTGGAATAAATACGGATCAGAATAAAAGATGCGCCGCATCCTTAACCAGGGATGCGCCGCATTAAAATAAACTGATAAAAAGTTTTAAATTCGGAAATTAAAAATGCAGAAAAATAAAATAAGATATGACCATTGCAGGAGATGCGCCGCATCTCAGGATTGAGATGCGCCGTATCCTCTGCGGCCTGACTGACTCGACACATAAACAGAAAATTAAAAGATAAATCCGGGTTGTCTCCCGGTAAGCACTTGTCTTTATTCCAGAGTCTTCAAGTTAGACTCACGTTCAGCTCTTTAATATCGATCATTGAAGGAGTCGGAAACATCGCGCTCCCTCATTGCCAATTCGGTAATATTGAACACTCCTTGCTCGTCCTTGATTTCCACGCCGTTCTTCTTCAGTATCTGTTAAACAAGTTCTGTCCTTTCGGCAGAGATGACAAATGATAGACGGGAAATTCTTATTATCATATAGGCATAAATAAGCAAGGTGGGGTGGTAGTTCAATAAACATATCATTATTCAAATACGTTTTCTCAACTATTCTCCTACGTTTGTTAATTACTACGCAATCATACCACTCATCATCGGAATCATTAACAACATCGCGTCTAAGTTCGGTAGGTACATTTAGGTCAATAAATTCCTCAAAGTTCTCATGATTAGGATTAGTTGAGTTGTTTTGAATCAATGTTTCCCCCATAAGCCTAGCTTCAAGATCGAGGTCCATACGCTCTCTTAATCCAAGCATGTAGACACCTCTAATTATGCTGTTAACAGGATCTTGGCACTTATAGACTAGTTTATTATTCCCTACCCTTAATGAGATTTTTCTTTTAAACACATCAATCTTAGCATGGGCAGTAGACAAGAAAGGTCAACCAAGGATTAAAGGAACCTTAACATCCTCGGGCATATCTAATATAACAAAGTCTACAGGGAAAATAAACTTCTCAATCTTAACTAGCACATTATTAGCAATCCCTTCAGGTCGTTTCACCGTTTTATCAGCCAATTCAATAAGTAACTTAGTTGGTGCTAATTTTCCTAGTCCTAGGGTAGTGAATGTCTTACGAGGCATAACACTAACACTAGCTCCTAAGTCAGCTAACACATTATTGAAAGATATATCATTAATTGAACAAGGTAGAGTAAAACTTCCTGGGTCTTTTTCTTTATGAGGCAAGGCATTTAAATCAGTTGCAGAGCTCCCTTCTTTCATTGTAGCCTTGATCTCCTCTTCAATCTTTGTCTTTTCTTTTAGTAGTCTTCTTAAACTGATTGAAGAATTAAAGAAAAATTCGGGTCTTGCACCATCATTACCATTCATCGATCTTCTAGGTATGTTAGGAGTGACTTCTTCAGTGGTGCTTATGGCCATGACATGATCCCTTGGGTTGGTTTCGGTTGAGCTCGGTAAACTTCCGTATCCCCTTTCTTGAAGAACTTTGCTCATTTGACCAATTTGTTGTTTCAATGCTTTGATCGAAGCTCCTTGATTTCTTGTAGTAGTGTCCGTTGAAGCTCGGATTTCTTTGATCATAGCAGTATTCTCTTCATGTCTTTTAGCAGCATCGGCCATAATTTGCTTGAGAGTGTCATCTAAAGTCTGCCTCCTTTCTTGATAAGCGGGATTGAAGTTGTTCTTTTGATAGAATCCCGGGGTAGCTTCCCTAAATCTTCCTGAAGGTCGGAATGGTTGTCCAAATTGGGTGTAATATGCTTCTTCAAACGTCTCACTTTCATTCTTATTCGGGCAATCTTTAGTGTAGTGAGGTCCTTCGCACTTTTCACATCCAACTTGGGCAGCATACACTCTTTCATCACGCTTCTTCATCTCTCTACTAATTTTATCCAATTGAGCTTGAATAGCAGCAATCCCGTCAAAATTAGTGCTGCTCTTAGATCTAGTAGAGGTCCCATCGTGCCATTTTTGAGAATGATCAGCAGCATCTTGGATTGCTTTCCTGGCATTGGTTGCACTCATTTGAGGCACAGCTCCCTTAGCATCCAAGATTTGTCTAGTAGGCACGTCCAATCCTTGATAAAACAATATTATCTCCTGCATAGGGGTTAGATAGTGTTGAGGACATTTTATCAGTAAATCTTTAAATCGTTCCCAAGCTTGATAAAGAGTTTCATCAGGCTCTTGCTTGAAACTGTTGATAGCCTCCATCTTTTTAGCAGTCCTAGCAGGTGGACAATATCTCTTCAGGAATTTGCTCTTCAAACCTTCCCATGTAGTGATTGAACTAGCAGGTTCATTCCTTAGCCACTTGTTAGCAGCTCCTTTTAGTGAGATTGGAAAGATTCTTAGCATGAGTTGATCGTCAGTGACTCCTTCCGAAGTAAACAAATCCGCAATCTCGAGGACCTTTTCAACATGTTCATTAGCATCCTCATGTTCCGATCCACTGAAAGCATTTTCCCTAAGTTCCTTGAGAAACTGACCCTTCAATTCAAACTTTGACTTATCATCAAACTTTGGTCTAGCAACTCCTGAAGTGTGATCAGCACGGGTTTTGTTCATGTATTCCTCCATAGTTGTGTTTTCGCCCATTGTTTCTGTTTCTTCTTCCTCTTTCTCTTCAGAAAAATAGTCAAGCTCGAATGAACTTAAAGTATCAAAGCTTTTTGTGTTGAAAAGCCTTTTAAGCGAATGAAAGACTCGTTCAGGATCTTCGAAAGGTTGAATCAAGTTCTTCGTAGAACTCCTGGTCATGCACTTCCTGAAACCAACACAAAAATATCAGTAGGGTATGCTCGAGAAAGTAATATATCAGAAAATTAATAACGAAAACGGAATACGAAAAATTAAAGTTACTGATATCTGCAGACGATGCGCCGTATCCAAAAAGTTGGATACGCCGTATCTAATAATCGTTAAAATTAAATCAGACTTTTATTCAGAAAATAGATACGCCGCTTAGAAATTTGAATGCGCCGTATCAATTTTAATAATCAAAAATCGATATTTATTAAAAATTAAATGCGTCGTATTAACAAAAGTTAATACGCCGTATTTTCGTTGCGTTTCAAAATATAAGACTTTTGATTCAGAAGATGCGCCGTATCGATAAAGATCGATGCGTCGTATCTGTTTAATAATTCGAAAACTGTTTTTAATTAAAATAATAGATACGCCGTATCTGCTGAAGCAGATGCGTCGTATATCGTTAACGTTTAGAAAAAAATTTCTTATTAAAAACAGATACGCCGTATCTTGGGGAAAAGATGCGTCGTATCGAATTAATTAAACGCGTTGTATTTTATAAAAAAAAAAAATTTGAACGCAATACGCCGTATCTGATAAATCAGATGCGCCGTATCGTTCGATTTAGCTCAGTACAACGATAGCAGAAAACAAAAAAAACACGAAAAATTAAAACAAATAAAAACACACGAAAATAAACACAAACAAAAGCAAACAAATAACACACAAAAACAGAAAATATGCAAAATAGTACAATGAATGCAAATTAAACTAATACACAACAAAATTAGCGGTTAGAAAAAAATTAAAAACCTAATTAAAATACTAATCAAATTAACAGATAATAACAATTCACTCCCCGGCAGCGGCGCCAAAAACTTGATGCGTAGCGTGTGTCGTTGCGGTTTAGCAGTTTTAATGCCTACTCAAGTTTTAAATTTATATTTAGCCGACTTATCAATAACACACACACTTAACGAGCAGTGTACCCGGTCAGTATGAATATAATGGTAAGTAGAGTGTCGATCACTAAGAGTGGAACGTATTATCTAGTTATTCTAATCAGTATTTTAATATATTAAGTTAGCTATACAACCTAATCTAACGCAAGGGGGTTCAGCCTGAGAGACTGGCACGATTTGGTTGCAATTAAATAATAAACTAAACCAATAGGCACGAATCAGCAAGTAGCACACACGTACACAGATAAATACTCGAGACAATAAGAGGGCTGTCCTGATAGATAAGTAGTTTGTCACTTGTTTTATTGCTAGTGTTATATGAAGTGTATAGTTCGATGCAACGCACCGAGATTAAGTCCTTTCTCGTTGGTTCTAATCTTATCGGCGAGTAAACCCTTAATGATTACTTATGACTATCCCGTTTATCTTTCTCCTACTTTTCTACAGACCATAGAATGCATAGGCGATCTAATAAACAGGCGAGGGCAGAGGCATGGCGACCCGATCAACGCTCAGCTAGACACAGAGGTTATCAATGCACTAATAAAAGTCACCAATGACATCAACATATAAACTTTAATTAATGAGAAAGCAGTTTTAAGGGAGTGCAATCTTTTCGTTGTCACATTACACAAGCCACCAATCTTGATGAATTAAAGTTTACTAACACAATAAAACAAAACTACTTAATGAATTAAACACATGCAGCACCTTCTTACAGCTCTTGTATCTTTGATTTGGGTGTGTCTTGTGCTGCTGCCTTGACTGAATTCGTCCTAGGTTTCTGGTCTTCGGTCTTCGGATATAATATGTGTCACACGAAATTCGTCTGGTCTTGGGGTATTTATAGTTTCTGTCTGAGGGTAAGATGCGGCGCATCTAGTAAGTAGATGCGGCGCATTTACTTAACTTCGCGTGGGGTCCAAGATTATAATATTCAAGAATATTCGTACACGGCTAGAAGATGCGGTGTAACTCTATTTATAGATGCGGCGCATGTCCTCTTGTATCTTGGATCGTATCTGGTGATATATTGATAGTGATGCGGCGCATGTCATAAGTGAGATGCAGCGCATCTGGAGCAGAATAGTCTTGATATTGTACATTTCGGTAGACTCTTAACTTCATGCATGTTTTGCTCCATAATTAGTCCAAAATCGCCAAGTTTCACCAAATGCTTGTTTTCAACTGAGAATTACAAAAGTAAACGATTAAGTATCAATCCTCATACATAATATAATAAAACAAGTCAAATTAATAGGATAAATGATAGTAATAATATGTACTTATTTGAGTTCATCAGCTTTTATGTTTGCGTGACTTATTGCTTATATTGTGTGGTAGTGATGTTGCGTCTATGTTTGTGTTATGGAAATACGATTCACTTATGGAATTCCACTATCACTAGTTGTCACAAGACTTTTTGTTGACACTTCTCATATTACGTCAAACGTGATTGGTCATTTGATACAAAAGATTTAAGTTTTTAAATAAAAACGTATTCACGCCCCCCCCCCCCCTCCTCTACGGTTTCCACAACATAATCTTTAACTGTCCAAAAGAAACTAGCTTTTATGTTCTTTTCCTTGCAACTCTCCTTTTATTTGGCATCTTTCTCGGTCACAACCTTAGACATATTGAACAACTTTAATCGACATCAAAATTCAATCGCAAAAAAAAAAAAAAAAAAAAAAAAAAAAAAAAGCACACAGTACTAAAAAAGCGAACCGTTTTTAGTATGTTTTCATAGCTGGCCCGACTAACCAATGAAAACCCTAGAACCAACACATCAGCTCCTCGATAACTCAAGGGTACATGTTGTAATCTTCTTAACCTTTTGAGTTCATTAAACAGTACCCAAATTAGAAACAACATGATATTGATTTTAAATTCTATAATACGTTTACTGCTTAATGAACTAAATTTGCAATTTCAAGTGTCGTTTTCCTAGGTGTTACTAAAAATGGAAATATATATGACCTGTGATTATGGAAAAACTCTTACCAGCAGTGTCCCACAGGCTTAAATTGACAGTGGTGCCTTCAACTACAACATTTGCACTGAAGTTATCAAATACAGTTGGTACATAGTCTTGGTTAAGATCAAATTATTAGGATTAGGGTTGCACCTTCATGAACACACAAATGTGTGTTCAAATGAAACGTCATTAAAATGTAGTGTATCTGACTTATGGTTTGTTAAACGTTACAAAAGCCCAACTTTGAGAGGATTATACATGAACTTAAAAGCTGATTTAAATACCATTAATGAGCTATAAGAATAATACACTTTATCACACTTACAAATCATGACTATCTATTTAATAATAGACGTTTCACATGAGTACATGATTGAGTTTGGGATCAATTGAGTTTGTACCATTAATGAGGTGATTAAAAACTCTATAATGAGCATGTACATGATAAAAGATATATGCTCACATTTATGAAACTTTAAAAGCTATTAAAAGCTTTCAAATGAAGCTCTAGATTAACAAATTTCTTAGCTTAATTTGCATAATAGAACCCGAAAAACCCTGAATCAACAAAGTAGCTAAGCCCTTAGTCAAGACAGAATCAGAATCACCTTCAAAAACCACATTCTTACAATCATCATCATCAAAATAACATCTTATCCACCCTTGTGAAACACACCCTTTAACCTTATTCTCATCAACCTTGTATTTATTATCAAGGGGTTTAGGATTCTTGCCATAAAACAATAACAAACACCAAAACAAAGAAAGTTATCCTCAGTCCAAAGTTTTGTTGCTATTATCAATCCAAAAACTTTGAATGAAGAGCTTATTTCACACAAAAACCAACTTTGAATGGATATCTATTAATTTGTTAATAACACTAAAAACCAAATTTGGCTTAATAGATATTACATCAATGTTTATGATATAAAAAGTATATGATATAAAATCACAAAACCAAAAGATGGCTATACAGCACTACAATGGCTTAATAAATATTACATGATGGCTAGAGACAAAGGGTTCTCACTATAAACAACCTAAATGAGAAGCCTATTTGCAGAAAACCAAATTGATACGCCTTCACATATTGAGGATCCCCTTGCAACAGGAAGCATGACCACCTGCAAGAAAATAAGAAACCATGCTGATTAACCCACTGATTATTTAACACACAAAAAACACAATTCAATAATACATCTCTTTAGTAATTTTACAATGAACACATAAAAAAATTATGAGCTATCTTCATTTTTATGGTGATCATCATTTCATTAATATTCAAAGTTACATCAATTTTGCTTAGCAATTTCATATTTAAACGTCATACTGTTTGTTCAAAAAAACGCCATATTGTTCTTTATTTTAGTTTGTTATTTCTCATCACATGCATATATTATATGATTAATTTGTACTATAATACTTATCTCCAAGTAACATAGACTATAGATATTTTTAGGGATAATTATTACACTGCCCCAGTTGCCCAATGCGTTTGCTTATCTGACCCGATCTCACAAAATTCTTATACTAGACCAGGGCAACTCGTACAATACGGCAGCTTGCATCGGAGGGTGACATGTGTCATGTAGTGTTTTTTGGGCAACTATTAGTTGTTGGGCAATCGTATATTGGTCAGATGGTTTTTTGGTCATTTTACATATTATACACTATTTACTCCATTGACTCTTGTGCAGGACCGTATACGAAAAAAAAAAAAAAAAAAAAAAAAAAAAAAAAAAAAAAAAAAAAAACAAAAAAACAGTCTATCCTCTATCATCATATACCTTCTTCCCTCCATCTCGTTTCACTGTCACACACACAAAAAACATACTCGATTTATTTTCGCGCTTGTTTATCTTGTTACACTATTATTTCAATATCCAATCTACTCCGGTAGTTTTGCCTGAGTCTCAGCTTTGAACAGTGATCCAATAAAATCAAGAATACCATCGATTGTTTATTTGATTAGCCAAAATGTGGTATAATAGGGTATGTAAATCGTATTACGAATCTTTATTACATATGTTTTGTATCGTTATTGATTTTATGTTTATTTGGTTTTACTATTGACCTGATTTATACCAAAAGTATTTTATGCCATGTTATTGAACTACATTCATATAATTGCAATGTTATGGTTAATCGTTATAGTTTATCAAAGGTTGGCATTATATTAATTTGTATCTTAGATAGGTGTTACTTGGATTTTACAATGATTGGTTGGTTTATAGTTTGGGTGTCCTTGTTTAAGCATCCATGTGTGTTATGATCATGTTGGATCACATTTGATTATCCATTGATAGTATCCAATGTTGTTTAAGCATATACGTTATTGGAGATGTTTTTAGTGTTGTTTGTTTGTTTAAGCTTTTATGTGGATTATGATTTTATTTTTGTTTTGGGTTGTATTTGATAAGCCACGATTTAGAGGCTTTACTTGAGACTTGTTGGTTCATAATGTGTCATCACTTATAAGTCTGAAAATTTACTGGAAACTTGGGGTGAATGATACGCCAGGCCTGAATCAAATAAGGTCATAAGCAAAACACCCCCTTAGTATGGTCCAATACTAAGGGGTTGTACTTAAGTTGTAATTACTAGCCAACTAGAAGTCATCTAAAGGGGACAAGGTTCAAGCATTGAATTAGGCATTGAATGATTATTAACTATGCGTTTGTATGTATCACCTGAACTCTTTATGATAGTATACATGTCTTCAAACTTAATTTGTTATGAATTGTATGTTCTGAGTTAACTTATTTTTTCCTTTTAGGACTATGAAGCCAAACTAATCATTAGGAGCAAACTGAACTACTTTTGGTTAATAAATCAGAAATTAGACGCAAAACGACGGAACTTGTTTAGGAGTACCTGCTTTGGAAAATGGTTGGATCTGTTATACTTTGAACATGAAACACACCTCATAGACTATATGGTACGGAAACAAAGAAGAGTGGACGACTCTCATTATGATATGCCCTTTATCTATTACCTAGATGGACATACTCTGCATTTTGGTCGTCTTGAGTTTTGTCTAATGACGGGGTTGCGGTTTGGAAGTGTGAGCTTTGAGTTATACACTTCTGGTGCTCTCAAATTTTGTGATAGGGTATTTCCTGACAAGAAAGGGTTGATTGTAACCAACTTAGACCTTATTGGTGTCATTGAGGATGAAGAGCAGTTTCGGAAGCTATGTGATGAAGACGCAATACGGATATCTCTTTTGTTAGTCTTAGAGGTTATCTTTATGGGTCGTTTGTTGACATGCCAAGTTGATGACACATTGATGAGGTTGGTTGAAAATCTAGAAGCTTGGAATGCATTTCCGTGGGGTGAACATATTTGGACCCATTTATACCACCGACTACATAATGTAATGGATAAGCACACGGATAACCACCTTTTAGGATTGAAGAAAAACCCAAAGAATGTTCCGACATATACTTTGTCTGGATTTGTATTTGCTTTCCAGGTTTGTATTTCTTTTTATTAATAATATTTTGCAGCCGAACATTTTGATTGACTGTTAAATTGATATGTTTGTGTTTTACAATTTATTTAGATTTGGATACTCGAGTCTTTTGAAAGATGTGAACGTTGGTGGAGTAAAGACCCAAATGTGATTCCAAGAGCTATTGCATGGTCTAGGAAGTCGCTATTCAAAAGAAGTGACCGTTCCTACCTTTTTTCAAAGGTTACTCTTTTTCTAGTTGATTTTACGTAAAATAAATAGTCAAATACTTTTAAGGTTACATATGTTATTTGTCCCCATTTATTTGTAGGAGTCGAGTACACGTTTTGATCTCAGACCGAATACACCTGAGTACGAGTCTTCATGGTGGATACATAGCCAAGAATTTTTCCAAAACTACGTTCCCAGGGCTGCAGTCACATCCAATTACACCCTCTTCGATGCTTATCTTAACAGGTTGGCAAAGGCACGCAAACGGGTCACTGAGTCGTTCAAAGTAAATTCCACTCAATGTAGGACTGGTAATAGTTCAACAACCAAGAGGCTTAAGGATCGTGTCGTTGCTGAGCTGAATCGCCAAGTATTGAAACTTGAGATTATTATTGAGGTTGCGTTTTATTCAGCTTAATATATCAATAGTATGCACTCTGTATATACGGGTTTTTAATACAAGTTCAAATCTTACAGGTTCTTGCTCGTGAGAGAGCTGGCGGACTGCAGGTACATTTTTTTCTAAAAATGAGTATCTACTTTCACATCCACTCTGTACTTTTTATAAAAAATATAATGATTTCACAGGAGAAACTGGATATTGAATCACATTTTCCAAACACGAGGTCTGAATTTTGCGATTCACTTAACAACATTTACCTGAAATTGATTGCCTTGCCTGATTCTGATGAAGAACTTGCTCAGGTAGAATACGTTATTCCAACTTATTTGTATACCCGATGTATACCGTAATATTATTTGTGCGGCATATGTAATCCACAATATCCTGTTTCAGGAATATCTTATTCAAGAGGAATTGAGATTGGAGTTGGCAGAGGAAGAGAGGTTGCAGTTAGAAGAAGAGAAGATGATGGCAGAAGAGAATATGAAAAGATAGGAAGAGGCTAAGAGGTTGCGCTTAGAAGAAGATAACTTGTTGAAGATGGAGGAGGAGAAGAAGAAAAAAAGAATAGCGTTTATGAATTCAGAACACTATCAAAGATATTTGGCTCGGTTACCACCGAGCAAGAGGCGAAATTATTTGGAACCTTTTTCGGAATCAAACAATGCGGAACAGGTTATAGTGAGAATTAAAAAACACGGTCCTAACGTTAATGACCCAACTATTGTTGAATTGCTGACAAGAGTTTAGCCTTGGGTTGAGGTATTTCCACGAACTAAATTTAGTTGACATTTTCTTTTGTTACCTCTTTTACATTCTATCTTATAAATTGATCCACGTTTGTAGGATCTATCTCAATGGTTCCATATTGTGGAAAATGTCTGGCTTACCGATGATATTGAAGTATTTCTTGGTCAACCAGGTTACAATCACAATTGTAAATTTCCATGGTCCGAAGACTACACCGTTGACCGAAATTTCTGGCTACGCTTAGTTTTCTTAGACCCTGGTAGAAAAGGTTGGCTAACTGAGCAAGTGAGCATACATGCATACTCTAATTCATAAATAAGGTTGCCTCTCACCCTTTCTTAAAATACTTATTCTTTTTTGTTAAATTCGCAGCACATAGACTTGTGGGTTGACTACATGTGGCATGTAAGACCTAATAATGCAAACTGGGTGATGGTTAGTTGTTACTTTTTTCAGCTTCTTCTTCAAAACGGCACACCATCGTTTTATGCAGA
This sequence comes from Artemisia tridentata subsp. tridentata, assembly GCA_021014915.2. NCBI lineage: Eukaryota > Viridiplantae > Streptophyta > Magnoliopsida > Asterales > Asteraceae > Artemisia > Artemisia tridentata. Next base: position 170,474,503 of record CP139501.1, on the reverse strand, counting down.
TGGCCAGAGGTATCCCTATCCATGGAGCGATGTTGATCAGGTACTACGTTTATTTGTGTACGGTTAAATTTAGATGATGACTAAAGTGTTTTTATATGACCATTTTGGTTAACTTAAATACAAGGTTCATTATTCATAAATACCATCCGGTTCACTTTATCCTTCACTACTTTCATTTGGTTGGTTTGACATTTACTGGTTATTCATGAATACCCACCGAAGCATCAGTTATATCATGTCTATATGTAGTTCTCCCTCAATCCAACGACGGTTACACACTAACGACTTAAAATATTTCCAAACGATTACAGAGTCTGGTCTTTTGTCCGTTTAAATCTAGTATAAGTATTTATGGACATAGATATGTCGCCTAGTATAAGGATTTATCAGAAATCCTTTATATTGTAGGTTTTTATTCTGATCAATGAAACGGACAAACACTGGTGTCTTGCCCATTTTCATATATGCTCAGGAGTGGTAACATTCTATGATAGCGGCGACACATATGACTACGACACCCATGACTGGTATATCCGTGTTAGGAAGTGCTTACAGGTACGTTGTTGCTATTATTTTGTTTAATACCATATTTTTGTAGTTATGGTTGTGATTGTTGTTTTGGTATTGATGCTTGTTTTGGTGTTGATGATTTTGTAGACTTCAGTTGTAGTATTGCATGTGCAGACTAACATCATCATCCAATATCTCAGCAGTAGAATCAACTTGATTCTCAGCAGTAGATACCTTAAAACCAGCAGTTAAATGTTTACCTGGTTCATCAGCAGCTTCTTTTTCACCAGCAGTAGGAGGATTTACACCAGCAGTAGAATCAATCTTAGCAACTTTTGCAACATCTTAAACAGCAGAACCATCTTGAACTTGAGCAGCATCATCATATGTTTATCTGGTTCAGCAGCAGCTTCTTTTTCACCAGCATTAGGAGGATTTACACCAGCAGTAGAATCAATCTTAGCAACTTTTGCAACATCTTCAACAGCCGAACCATCTTGAACTTGAGCAGCATCATCACCCAAGCCTTTAATAGTTTCCACCATCACTTCAGAAGCTTTAACAAGCAGCTCAGCATCCAAAGTTTTTAATTTTTCTACTAGCTGCTCCTTGTTCACCTTTTCAAGCACCACCTCATTACCTTCTGTATCAGCCACCACAAACTCATCTGCGTTGTCTCCACTATCTATATCCAACTCAACGGCAACACTTCCCACATTAACCTCAGCCTCCCCTGAATTCTTGGTCTCATTCCTCCCCTGTTTGGGAGCATCCTCCGCTAAACCTGTGTCTTCAAAAGAGCTTACCCTCAACTTAAAGCATCCTCCCCCAAACCTTCTTTAATTTTTTCTAACCCCACAAATGCTTTACCCATCAACTTAAAGCATTTAACTGTACGTTGTTGCTATATACAATTACCGATTATTATTTTTTTTAATACCATATTTAGGTCACATACAAGTACCTCAAACTAAACAATATATGTCTATTTGGACAATGTTTCAACCTAGTTGCCCAACTTTTATAACAAGTTGCCCAACTTTTATAACAAGTTTCAAGTTAGTGGACAGGAAGGGAGTAGTTTATGACACTCTCTGTCCACAATCATTACATTTCTCTAATCCGCATTAATAATATTTGGTTACTTTACATTTCTCTAATCCGCATTAATAATACTTGGCTTATTTTGCCCAACTTTTATAACAAGTTGCCCAAATTGAATTGGGTTGTGTTGTAAATTAGTGGACAGGAAGGGAGCAGTTTATGACACTCTCTGGCCACAATCATTACATATCTCTAATCCGCATTAATAATATTTGGCTTACCTTGCATCCAATAACTTGACAAGACCCAACTATTCACCAATTGACTATCCTAATTTATTAACATTGACTTAATTCAAATGTAAGGGTCACCCCACTTTTATATATAAACGATCCATCAAATAGTGCAATTTTATACCACATTTAGAACCCTACTCACCTTTACACACACACAAGCATTTACTTCAAATATCAATGGATCAATAAAACCTTTTGAACGATCTGCTAACTAGTTTGTTTAAAACTAATATTGAGAGTGACTTTAAGCTCCTAAAGTCGCTTCATGTGGAGGTAGTAGAGCTCGCGTGTCGTTGCAAGGAAAGGGGTGACCAGATCAAACAGCTCCAAACTGTGGTTGGGTCCTGTCTCGCAACTAAGTCTTTAGATTTGATGCTTCAAATTCAAGATGAGGACCTTGAGAAGAATAGGACACTGATGAGACTCATCAGTGAAACTCAAATCAAAGTTCTCAATACAATCTCATTTCTGGCAAAGATGCGCAATAACTATTGAACCTCCATCCCTAGCCTGCTATGTGCTTGCTCTTAATTTCTGTCACTCTAGCCTTTTGTGTTTTGTGTTTATCATCTATGTACCTCTAGTGTTGGTTGTACTTGTTTTTCATCTTATAATGAAATGAAACAAGTTTATGTAATACTTTGTTTGTTAACTAATCAAATGTTACAACACTGCATATGAAGCAAGGAACAATAAACATTTATTAGCTTAACAAATATTCTGAACTAACTATCACCAAAAAAACAAAAAAAATCAACAGTTTATAGACAAACATTGCTAGTAAATGGATAATCTTTAATAACATTATTTACAAAATGTCCCTTAAGATCTCCCGTCTAAGTATACTAACATTTTATCCTATTCTACAGGCTCGACTTCCACTAGTTCTAGACCGTGCCAAAGTTTTCGATAAGAATGGAATGCGTCCGAGTGAATATAACATTACGTTTAGGCTCGCGGAGAAAGTTCCAAAGCAAGGGGGTATCTTTGGTGATTGTGGTGTGTGGGTGTGTATATTTCTATATCGTTTGTCACATGGTCTATCGTTGCATGTTGATGACCCCGTTGACGTTGCCATAGCGTATCGTGAAAAGATGGTTCGGTTTTATTACAAACACAGATATTATCCTTTGTAACTGGTTGTTTATTTTAGTTCATCTTATGTGTCCTTGTTGTATTCTAAACTTTTAGTTATCAATATAATTTACCTTGTCAAATTAGTTTACAACATTATATTACCTAAAACATTGTCAAGTTAACCAACATGCATACATATAACTTTGCGTTAATACAACAATACAAAAACAAAAAAACAACACTTCAAGTTACTAATACCTACAACCCTTAATACCTCTATAATATACTTTACTTTAAAATATTACAAACTAATTCACTATTCAACCAAATGTCTTCCATTTCTTATATATACGTTCGACTAACTTACTAACACTAAATTAAGTCCCACTTGTGTTTAAAATATTACATTAGTACTTGTTAAACCATCATGGCCTACCCTCATCAAACTCTTCCAAAGAAAGTCCCTGCAAACCCCCAAGATGATTCGGATGATATCAAACAAAGGTATGCATTTCTTTACTTTATAAAGTAATATGCTTAGTTGCTAACTTGATTTGATTTTAAAGAAATTTCCGTTCGTTGTGTACAGGTCACACGTCATTACTACTACACATCTAGTGTTTGAGATTCACTATGATGGTGTTTTCTTAAAAATGCCAACCTTAAAGTATCAACATGGGAAAATAATGCCATTGAAGGTATGTAAGTCGAAAAGGATGAACTTTAATCAAATGCTTGACTTGTTAAGCTTTAAACTTGATCAAGATATTCGATGTTTGTATTTTTGTTCTCCAAGATTTTCTCTAGAACAAGGCTTGAATTTGGTTGAAGTTGACTGTCATATGCGAAAGATGTATGACATGGCTGATTCATATGGTTTACTCGATTTGTATGTTGCCCATACACCTCAAAACCTAGCATGTTTCTATTATAGAAATCTGACTTATGATTCCTATGATGACGAAATATTGTCAAAGCTTAAAAAATATGAAGAAGCAATGCTAGTTGCTACTTCTAAGTTGGTTGCTGATCTGGTTGCATGGGAGGAGGAAGAAGGTCGTTCACCTCCTCTAAGAACACCTCCTTCAGAACCTAGAATGAAAGGAATTCATTTTAAAGGTAAAAATCTTTTTAAAGATTTTTTGCATGGTGACTCTATTGATGATGGGTTTGATTTTTCGGATGAAGATTGCATGCCTGGTGTCGTTGTTCTTGATGTTCCTGCCATGGATGTTGGGTGGTCTCGCTCGCCGCCGTATGAGTGGTAAAATGATGTATTCAGTTACCATGGTTCCAAACTGTCAAGTCTTTCTAATGACTGTTTTGCAGATGAGGTTGTGCTGGATGTAGGTGGGTCTATAGTCCAGGAACATGGTGGGACTAGTGTGCATCCTACGACCGGTCGACGTGTGTTGAAAAATAAATACTCAAGGAAGTTCTACTTTGGATCACGAACTTCATCTTTGAGGAGGCGAAATATGTTGACCTATCTTAAAGCTCTACACAAACAGCGGGTTAGTAGAGGTATTGGAAAAACAATAAGTTGGTTTCTTAGGGATGGAAGGTTGCAATCTAGGGTTGTTGTCATGTAAATTTGAAAATCGCAATTCAAGATTGAACAACCGGTTGTTTAGCAAGATTGTAAGTAAATTATATGCACTGCTATAGCCTTTTGGGATACATCGTTATATTTTTGTTAAACATTTTTTTTGCTACTTGTTATGACTACTAAGAAAACATTTATGCACATGTTTTGGGTTGTACGTTTGATGTGCGTTAATATAAATGTTTGTTGTTTTATTCAACATAAAATGCATTTCATTGTGAATTTTTTTTTTATTAATCACATTTAGATTTTGGAGCAAAAAATTTGGTTGTCTTGATAGGGCAACCAATAATTTTGGCGGGTGTTTTTAGTAGGTACGTGGCGCCCAATTTTTACACATCCCCATAAAAGATAAGAAATGGATGCCCAAAATATTTGACCCCTCCACCTGCACACCCATCAAACTGACATCAGTACTACCAAACAAACCCGATTATAAACTATTACAAAAAATGTAAGGATCTAAGAACGGAAATTGTAATCATTTTAATCCGATTAAGCCTGAAGAAGAATATGCCAATGCCTTAGATGACGAATCAACCTTTATATGAAACACTAGATTTGCAAAAGGAAACATATTTATTAATAACAAAAGATTCAACTTCATTTCATTCCATGAACTAAAACAAATTCACGCCACTACATTATTTGCCTATTATCATCCCAAACCCAACAAAAACAACTGCAAAAGATCCTAACAAAATGAAAAAAAATCGCTCATACAACTTCAACTTTGCCTTCATATCATTCAGCTCTTCTTCCATGATTGACTTGTCCGAAGCAAGAGCATCAATCACCTGCTGGTACTCCACAGTCTTGTTCAATCGTTTCGCGTTTTGTAAGAATCCATACACCAAATCTTTATAGTATTCACTTGGAAGATCATCATCTAAAAACTCATACACTTCACAAACTGAGCATTTTACAAATCGTTTACCCGGATTTTTCCTTTTTGTTGAAGTCTTAACTGTGAGTCAAATAGCACATCTACAAAAGTATTCAATTTTTCCATCAATTACTCGGGTTGTCGCTCTATTTCGCGAACTCATACTTTAGGGTTTCAAGGTTTAAAACAATTGGGAAATAAGTGATAGCTGTTGGGAGTGGGGGTGTTTATAAAAGGACTAAAAAATTGCACGTGTGAGGATTTTTTTATTTGTAGAAATCCGCTTTTGGCTAAAAAGGACTATAAAAAGTTTAGAGTTAATTTCAAAAATGGTCCCTATACTCGACCGGGTTTAACACTTTTAGTCCGCATACTTGCGACCCATAACGGGTTTAGTCCCTTGACCATTGTATAACCAAGTGTGAAACCTGCTTTCACTTGCAAAAACACAACACACATCAAACACGAACATGAATCAAAAGATTGTGCAAAAACACAACACACGCATCAAACCCCTAATTTTTTTTTCTTTTTGTAATAGCCAATTCTTGTTTGAATGTAAGAAGATGAAAAGCAGTTTCAACAACAAGTAGCATTTAACTTTATTACATTACAAAGTAGTTCCATTCATAGATGCATAGTACATTGGTACAAGTACCATCAAAAGCTTAAGTCATGCATACTAAACCTCAAAAGCTACCACATCCTCTGTTTCCCTTTCCCTGTTGTGTCTGGCATGCTTCTTTTCAGTTTGCAAATGAAATAACTCGCCGAAAATAGCAGTTGTTGAAACATTCATTTCATTTTGGGCTTCACTTGATTGGACACGATTTGCGTTTTCAACATGCTTCTTTTCCCTCTTCCTTTGATTCCTTCCCAAATGTGCTCATTGCAGAGCCCTAGAACCTGTTCCCTTTTACCTGGAATTGAAATAGAATGAGTTTCAACATGAGGGTTGACTGACCTTGTACACTTTTTTGGAGCTTTTGAAAGAGGTTGATCATCCTCAGAAGTTGAATGATAACTTGAGACCCAGCTAGGCAAAGAACTAAGTTCAGAGGAAAATTCTTTGGAGTTGGACTTTTTGTTCACTGATGTTGAATAATTGTAAGGTAGGTTCCATGGGGGTTGGGGAGACTTGAGCTCCTCGGATGATGTAGAATCTGAGGAAATTTCAATGATGGGTGGATTGGAAGTCATGGTTGAGTAGCTTGTGTAAAAGTTTGGGTGAATACAGGTTTGTTGAGTAGGTCGTGTGTATGCATAACCCAATTTAAAGACCTTTTTATCAAGATAGTCAAGGATAGAGTAAATGCAATTCAATGTTCGGTTGGTAAACTGGTTCATGTACTTGTAATTTTGTGCAGATTGTGTTAAATGGAATTGAATGATAATAGACCTTGACTGTGTAATTTGACTTTTAGATGGTTTAAACCATAACTGTGTAATTTGACTAATAGACCATAACTGTGTAATTTGTGCAGATTGTGCAGACTTTTAGACCATAACTTTGTGCAGATTTGCAAAAGATGGTTTAAACCATAACTCTCTTATTTGACTTTTAGAAGTCAAATTACAATGTACCAAATTTGGTCAAGGGACAAAGTACATACTGCAAATAGACATTGACTTTTACAAGGCAAAATATAGGGACCATTTTTGAAATTAACTCAAAAGTTTATAAAAAAATTGCACGTGTGAGGACCAAACGTGTAATTTGAAAGGGAAACACTCTAACCCCACATATCCTTTTGGTCCCAACAAACACAATATCCCCAAAGGCAAATCAAACCCTAGGTCATTGTCACCACACGAATCCAAAAAAAATTGCTGTCCTTTTCATCTTTATATCACGTAAACTAGGTTTGTTGTACTTTCCCATAACTATATTGTTCCCTTTTATGTTCGTATAAATATGATGTTACAGTTAAAAAAAAAAAAAAAATAAAAAAAAAAAATATATATATATATTAATTGATTTTTTTTATGTACACCATAATTAGTTTGTTACTTATGGGTGCCAAAAATCTACATAATAAGTTTTAGTTTGTAACTATAAACTATACTCATGTTTAATTAACTTTTAGGATGAAAGTTGAGTTTAAAGTACACAAAAATGGGGAATTTGCTTTCGATCCACTACGTTATATTGATGGGTGCGTTGGGAACGTTTGGTGTTTTACCTCTCACAGGGGTGTTTTTACTAGGGCACTTAATAATGTTGTAAATGACATTGGTGGTGATAAATGGGCTTTGTTTTATTGTAAACCAAACATGTCACTTGCAAATGGTTTAACTTTACTACACACTGATAATGACGTTCGTTGATTTTTTTATCATGCTTTGAACAATGGTTCCATAAACCTGTTTATTGCTCACAAGCAACAGCCATTGTCAAAGTATTATTTTAAAAACAAGGTTTGGCAAGAGGAGGACGTTGGCCAGCGTTGCTGTAGTTCAACTCCGTTCGAAGTCAATGAAAATGGTGGGTTCGAGGTCAATGAAAATGGTACCGATAAAGGAGGTAGTGGAACTGGGGAAGATAAAATGTTGCACGATGTTGGTGTACAAATAGAGAATGCAAATGGTTCGGATAAAGGTAAATCAAAGCTGTTTGAAGATGATGTACTGGAAAGAAAGATACTTAAGGGTAGAAAGAAACGAAAGGAAACAATGAATGAATCTGAATCAAGCAAGGATAGCATATTCCAAGTTGTAAAAACATACAGGAGGGCCGTGATTAACGGGCGAGCCAAATTGGTTGAAGTGCCATCTGATTGATTGCTGGTTGGTACGTTTATTTACTTGCATTTTCAATTTATTTTATGCAATCAGTTCCCATTACACAATTGCTGAATATTATAGGTATATCTTCAGACCACAAACACACACGACCGCTAATTGTTTGCCTCCATGACACATTCATAACATAGTTTAATACCGATGTTTATTACACACCAAATGACCCACACTTGTTATTCTTACTTAAACAACACATAGTACCAACTAGGAAGTGAGTGCATACATTTAAATATAGTGTGTGTGATTCTAGCACACCGATTAATGATAGGGGGTCTTTACTATAAAAAGTTATCTGGAATAGCGAAATCTAAGAACAAATTAATGTGTGGATTGGATGAGTTCGGCTATTCCTGGGTTTGACTTGAGTTGGGTGCCTCGGCCGCATTCATCATCCCATGCATAAACTCTACATTTGCCTCGGTTTGTATGCTGTTACTTTGATTAGATGAACCCTCCACCACACGGGTCTTTTTCCTTGGACCGGCTGGACCTTTGGTTACAGACCTTTTGGAAAATAGTTTCTGTATACATGTACACACAAACATTAGATGCCAATAATCACAACTACTTAATTGTGGCATAATAAATAAATTTTCAACCTTTTCTTTCACAATAGTTGCATTACACGTTAGGCGGTTATGTCCTGGCCCTCCACACCTTCCACAAGTACTCCTTGTAGGCACCTCGCCTTGAGAGGGAATTCTGTTTCTTTTTTTTTTTTGGTCTACCTGATTGCCGGTTTTTTACAATAGGGGGTGATACAACTTCGATGTCGTCTAGAGTGTCCCACATCATTATGTCTTTTAAAGGATAAATGATGTCTTCGTATGTGCCTTTAAGTGTTGTATTATAAAACCAAGCTTTAGCCAGTTTCTTCACACTAGTCAGCCCTGCAAATCTACCAACAGCACAGACATGTCCACATGGTAAGCCCGAAAGCTGCCATTTTCGACAAATGAATTCACCCTGTTCCAAATCAACAATATGACATTTTTTTGTGTCGCGTACTTCATACACTCTGTCCTTGTCAATCCCCATAACCTTCCAGTTTGCACTTTTGGCCATTCTGGCATTCACTTTCGCAGTTGCCCATTCAGAAAGATCATCATCCGGGGCATCTAACCATAAATAATAAAGTATGTTTAGTGTGTAGTATTTCATTATTCTTCAGTAAATGTATTAAAAATTAGACCATCTATTACCTGCATGTTTTGCTCGGCGGTGGTAATACCAGCTCTGAAAAAGAGCTCTAAACCATTCCATCAGCGTTATTATTGGGCAGTGGCGCACAAGCTTTGTTAAAGCATTTATGGATTCGACACTGTTTGAGGTTAAGTAATTGTACCTCTACCCAGGGCAATGTGCCCTTGACCATTTCTCGACCCCTGCTTAGTAATTAGAATACCTTTAGATCACTTTAGCTTCGCTCCTAGTGAACGACCCTTGCTTACCTAGAAACTATCTACATTGATCGGGTACACTGCTCGTGAGTGTTTAGAGTCTATAGGTTAGTTCGGCAATAAATAAATTTAAAACTTGGTAGTTTATTATAGACCAAAAAAAACACATCAAGTTTTTGGCGCCGTTGCCGGGGAGTGATTGTTTTAATTTGATTTATTGGTATTTTAGTTTAGTTAGTTTTATTTGTTTCTATGTGTTTGTGTTTCTGTCTCAGAGAGGCAATACGGCGTATCCTTGTTTGTGGATGCGACGTATCTGTCTTATATCAATACGGCGTATACAGGTCAATTGAACACGGCGTATTGATGTTCTGTGACCAATTTTTTTTTTTTAGTTTGTGTGATTTTGTGTTATAATTAAAAAAAAAAAAAAAAAAAAAAAAAAAAAAAAAAAAAAAAAAAAAAAAAAAAAACTGTTACAGGAAGATAATACGGCGCATCTATTGTCTGTTAGATACGGCGTATTAACTTGTGTCGTATACGGCGTATCCATTGTCTGTTGGATACGGCGCATCAATCTTCTGTGACCCCAAATATATTTTTCTCTTTTATTTTATTTTTGTGTTTATTTAATTTTCATTACTTTAGGTTTTATTTTTTTTGTTTGTACTGCTGTTCTTGGTTGTTTGTCTTTCAGGTAATAATGAAGATGAACGATCAGGACATCACTATCACCCGCACTTGATTTCAAGTGGGGGGAAAACACCCTATTACACAGTAAATAAGGGTGGAGTCAGGCTCGTGACTTGAACAAAAACAAGCGCTTCGTGGGAGGCAACCCATGCTTATCTTTTAATTTATGTCAATTTAATTTTCTGTCGAGTCTGTCCCAGGCCTTCGATGCGGCGTATCCAACCCCTATGGATACGGCGTATCGAATCATCTGGAATACTTTAGTCCGAACTGTTTTGCTGACATCAATGCGGCGTATCTATCTTTTTAGATACGGCGTATCGACCTGCCAGAATTGAATACAGTTCTTTGTTTTTCTTTTGTTTATCGTTTTCTAACCGATGATTAATGAGATGTTTCTCGAGATTTGTTTTTCCTGTGGTCTCTATATTTTTACAGATCCGGAATATTGAAGATGTTGATGGACTCCCGCATTTTATACGCTCGCACACTTACATTGGAAGATCATACCGAGCAAATCTCAGGGGAGTTCTCCGTTCTAATTCTTTCTATCTCTTGTTTTTAATTTCAAATACAAACAACGAGGACGTTGTTTAACTTAAGTGGGGGGATGGAGAATTAGAACGTTTACTTGTCCTAAATTTTCAAAAATATGCTTTAATCTATGCTTAATTATCAAAATTTAATTTTTTTAGCATCTTTTTGTTTAATCTAAGTTGCATAGCTGCACACATAACCTTATTTTCAAAAATTGTGAACTTATCAAAATTCACAAATCTATGAGTGTGTCGGTGACTTGTAAACTTTAGAACTTGGCTTGTATACTATTCGAGACCACCATAATAAGTATTATTTTATATAATTGGAATGACTTGTCTAAATTGGTAAATTTCTAGGATTACACCCAAACAGCCTTTATATGTTATGTGATATTAGCTAACTACACTGGTTAGTTAACCCCCGTATAAACCCTTTTGTTACTCTCATTTTTAGAGTAAGATACCCCTAGAAAAACACTCAGAGCCATTTCTTTCGTTTCTTACACCTTTGTTATAATGTTTCGTTACACCCTTACACCTTAGCCTACCCTGTAGATTAAAATTCGTAGTTGGTTAATTGCTTTAGGCAAAGTGTGTTTCCTTACATTACCTGTGTTCGCGTGCGTAATTCATTATCTTTGGTTAGGTCGGGAAATTGCACAATGCAATTGGAGTGAAAGTAAATATTGTATATCTTTGAGTTTATTTTTTGTGTGTTTACTACTTTCACTATTACCGTTATTTCTGAAGTTATGAAAAGTATGGAAAAATTATCCAGAATTATCATTATAGTGATGTGGTGAAATTTTACACATCTTTGCTTATGTTAAAAAATAAAAAAATAAAAAAAAAAAAAAAAAAAAAAAAAAAAATCGAAAAAATAGAAAAGAAAAAGAAAAAGGAAAAGTTGGATGTTTGATTTAACCAACTTATGTAAAGTTTTGTATTAAGTGGTCGATATCACCACTAGTTGTTGTATATTATATCTATGGATTGAATGGGAGTTGGCGTTATGGGAACGCAAACTAAGGTTTATTTTGTGATGATGATTAAGATTTAATTGAGTCTAATTCGTGTCTACCCAAAGCGTGAGTTTCAAGTGTCAAAGCGTGAGTTAGTCAATGATATGAGTCTTATTCATGGGATGGTTGGGAAAGTGATTAACCACACTTAGGATTTTAATATATATGTTTTGTTTATTTTTCATTTTACACCAATTTATATCCCAAATATTATCCATACCCTATATCATTCTTCATCCAAACCTTTGATTTATTGAGATTAGGGATTTGAGCAATCTTAAGTATCGTAGTCGTGGATTCGGCTATGTATTTATGATTTTGTCGCCCTTTTTGATATAATATTATTGGTGAAGATTACTTGTCCTATCTTTAGCCTATTCGAGTTAAGGATTTGAGCAATTGCAAGTATCGTGTTCGTGGATTCGATCATGTATTTGTGATTTTGTCGCCTTTTCTGGAATTTGAGATCGATAGAGATTAAGAAGAATGATTAACCCTTAAGCCTCAAAACCCTTTTTACCGCTTTAGACTTGTTATTCCTTGGCTTTAGTGGGGGAGATGCGTATACTTGCCAAGCTTATGATAGAATATTCGTCACGACTGGACAGTTAAACGATTAGATTTGCTTTTATCGAAATATTTTATTTTGTTTCTAATTCGTTAAGTGTTTGGTTGTGCAATTATGATAAAACGAATAAATGCTTAATTGTAAAAATACATCCTATTCAGGATACATTTTCATAAGTTTTAATCTAAGGTTTACTTGAGGACAAGTAAAGTTCAAGTGGGGGGATATTTGATGACATCAAATAAGTACATATTATTAGCATCATTATCCCGTTTATATTGCTCATTTTATACTATTATGTGTGAGATTTGGTACTTAATCATTTACTTTTGTAAATCTCAGTAATATCGGAGCAATTGGAGAAAGTTATGGAATAAGATGTGTTTTGGAGCAAAAACGAAGATATTGAAGAATGCCTACTGATCAGACACTCAATACGGCGTATCAACGCTAATTAGATACGCCGTATCCATATACTTAGAAGAGTTCAAGACCTTGCCTGACTTTGATGCATACGCGTATCCATCTTTGGGAATACGCCGTATATGAAACTTGGTCGATTTGAAGAATACGGCGTATCGGATTCTATGAATACGCCGTATAGAAGCCCTAGATATTTGAAGACCAAGACGGGATTACATCGAATGCGGCGCATCCTATCCTTGAGATACGTCGTATATGAGCCTTAACCGATAAATCAAGTGAAGAATCGAAGCCAAATGAAGAAATAATGTTTACGTAACAACTTTAGAAGATGCTTCACTGTTTTGGTCATAAAATCGTTCATCCGGACTCCGTTTTAGTTGATTCAAGCGGCCACGCGAAGAGAAAAAGAAAATCTATCTGATTTGAAGGAGATGCGGCGCATAGGATTTCTAGATGCGCCGTATCGGGGTCGTAACAGCAGACTGCATATTTTTGGTAAACTTGGAGGCAACTCTTCCTTACCCCTATAAATACCACAACCCTATGGACGATTTTATCATCATTAGAATAACCATTATCAGTTGGGGACACCCCCAACTCGTCCCCAACACCTCCTCGAAGATCGATGAAGAACATCTCAATACTTAACGTCATGTATCATTCGGTTAGCATAAGTATTTTATTCATAAATTTCTATGTTTATTCGCAATGTATACTCTATCTTTTACAGAGATTAAGGGCTAACACCCTTAGGTGTTAGTCATTTTTATGAAGTTTTATTAGTTTTTATGCTTGTGTTGATGTGTTTACTTTGTTATTGGATTGGGTGCTTATCGATAAAAACTCGTTTATTCCCTTATAACTAGTAAAAGTCTATGTAACTAGATTATGATCTTATTGGTTTAATTGCTGTAATTTAACTATCTGTAATTGTGGTTACTTTAATTGATCATAAGTGTAGTAATCCGAATCCTATATAGACGGCTTAGAGGGAACACACCGGAACCGTGCCTCATGCCACTATTAGGACTAGTAGCGCGTAATGCCAAACTAGGTTAGACGGTTTAAAGCAATAAGTTAGTATTGATGCTAGATAGGTCACTATGATCATGTCCTCTTTCCCACCACGATGGTAGGTTATTTAATCGTGACAGGATTGATAATCGGATTGGCGGCAAAACAATTGAATGAATTAAAACAAGTAGACATAAGCATGTATAACTATAAAATGGATTAGACTTGGCTAACCCGTTCTTCCTATCTATCTTCATCTATCTTTAATTTGCTTTTAATTAGTTTAATATTTATTTTCTCGTATTTAGTTTAATTAAACACACAAAATCGTGATAGCCTCTCAGGCTAAAACCCCAAAAATATTTACTTGCTTTCTAGGTTAGTTAGTTTAGTAATTAGAATACCTTTAGATCACTTTAGCTTCGCTCCTAGTGAACGACCCTTGCTTACCTAGAAACTATCTACATTGATCGGGTACACTGCTCGTGAGTGTTTAGAGTCTATAGGTTAGTTCGGCAATAAATAAATTTAAAACTTGGTAGTTTATTATAGACCAAAAAAAACACATCAACTATACTTTTTAACAAAAAGACAAAAAACCCAAGTCGCCCAAGAAATGTGAGACCCAGTCGCCCAAGAAAGTACCTATTATAAGTGGTACTATGTTAGTACTTGGTAGGGACATGGTAGGAGACACTTGACACAATTTTAAGAAATCCGCCCAAGATATTTGGGCGACCCTCTCCCATTGAGTATTTGGAGAAAAAGAATTTTTTTTGAGCATTTAAAATGAGTACCCTTGTACTTATGGGACATTGCCGTTATTCTATATCAATTGTCACAAACGACTTTTTTGGAGGACCCTGTACTTATCCCAGTTTGCACCCAACAATTGTTTTTTAAGGCCAATCAAATGGCGCTAATGGTAGATATAAGTCAACTTTCGAAGTCTACTTTCATTTTAGCCATCTTAAAATTCTTTGTTATTGAATTGTTATGTATTTTTCTCATACTGGAATGTGAGCCATCAGGGATTATTTGCCAAAAGGGAACCGGTGGGTGTGGGGGTCAATAACTAACACCGTTAGATGACATAAACAAAAGTAAAAGCACACTATGGTAACTTGACATGGATGGGAAGGTTAATGAGAAAACTTTAGAATAATTTTATTATTTTTTTTAGAACGGATAGAATCATTTTATTGTTGTGGTAACTATTAAGTACAAGTGGAACAACCATTCCAGTCATCCATAACAACATGTTTCATGCTATCTACATTCACAAAATATGCAACATGAGTAGTACTCATGGTGGCAAAAAAATTATCGTGCATCCATACGTTTTAAAGAGCTACAGTTCAAGCTGATGAACACTGAAATCGTAAAACTTCATCTCTCTCAATGTTCTTCCATATTTGACTTCCTTCAAGACTAATAACTGTGAGTCTATCATTTGAATGTCCATCGGTGAATACATTGGTAATGTGCATAGACGGTCCCATGTCAGCTTATTTCAATAATCACAATTGCTTAAATGTGAAGCATCAAGTGAAAGAGAACCACAAAATAATATTACATATACGTGACAAAGAAATTACATTATAAAAAATGTCGATTTATAGCAGAGTTAAAAAAATACCGCATTTTACCTAAGAGCAACCAAACAATTTGAGTGTCTTCAATGATATGTTGTTATCTACAATCAATCCCAGGGCTTCATTTGTCATTTCACGACACCAAGATAGATCTAAAGTTTGCAAATTTATTCCATGTTAAGCAAATGATAATGCAGTGTGGTTGGTGACCAAAACAAAGTCAAGTATCCAACAAGTCATTTGACGCCATACTAACATCGTTATACCAAGCATAACTCTTTTTTTTTTTTTTTTTTTTTTTTTTTTTTTTTTTTTTTTTTTTTTTTTTTAATTATTGAACCCAGATATGTGGTAAGCATAAACATTATGAGTTGCGATCCCTTAGAAAGGGGATGCAAATTAAAAAGTCTAAAAAGTATTTAAGACCACCAGACTAGTCAAATAGTCAACATATTTAGATCTAACGGTTCCTATTTAAATTGAAATAAAAAAGCTCGCTCCCTTCTATTAGAAGGATACTATGGTAATTTTACAAATAAAAATCAGGCGCTTTACATATAACCGTTCCCGCCATCAAGTACCCACAGTTTCTCACATTCACTACACGCATACCACGCTCTCTTTCTCTCTCTCTCTATTTCCGATCAGAATTTGGGGAAAATTTTAGGGTTTCTATTTCCGATCATATTTCCGATCAGAATTTGGTGATAATTTTAGGGTTCTCTATTTCCGATCATATTTCCGATCAGAATTTGGTGATAATTTTAGGGTTCTCTATTTCCGATCAAAATTTGGGGAAAAGATGAATCAAGCTGGTAAGTTTATAATTTATGTTTTAATTTTGTTTTAAAGTCGAAGAGTAAGAGTTTTTTAGAATGTAGTCGAAGAATTAGGGTTTTTTAGAATGTAGTCGAAGAATTAGGGTTTTTTTTTTTTTTTTAGAATGTGGAAGAAATAATTTGTTCATCAGTTATTTTTTTTATAATTTTTTTTTATTTTTATAATCTTTTTTAGAATCTGGTAGCAATGTTTTTGGCATTGAAAGAATGTTCTTCATCAGTTTTTGGCATTGTTTTACTCGTTATTTTTAATTTTAAGTAGGTTCATCAATTTTTGCTTGTTATATTAGAATAAGTTGATAATAATATTTTGCGTTGAAAGTAATTTAATCAGTTAGCGTTGGTTATATTAGAATAAACTGTTGCGTTGTAAGTAAGTTCATCAGTTATTGCTTGTTATATTAGAATAAACTGTTTAAGTTCATCAATTAGCGTTGGTTGTGTTTCAAAGCTTTTTGGTTCATCATTTAGCGTCGGTTATGTTTCAAAGCTATTAGGTTCATCAGTTAGCGTCAGTTATGTTTCAAAGCTATTAGGTTCATCAGTTATAGGCGACTTAGTCGTTGGTGTTTGATTCAGCTTATCTGGCTGGCATTGTGGCTTATCTGGCCGGCATTGCGGCTTATTTTGAAAAGCTATTAGGTTCATCAGTTAGTGTCAATTATGAAAAAGTTTTTATAGTTATTTTGGTTCATCAATTATTGTCCTTATTATATGATTTTTTTTTATTATTTTTTTTAGAATCTGGAAGTGATGCGCGTGATGTGTCGTTGCGGTTTAGCAGTATTAATGCCTACTCAAGTTTTAAATTTATATTTAGCCGACTTATCAATAACACACACACTTAACGAGCAGTGTACCCGGTCAGTATTTTAATATCTAGTTATTCTGAAATATGAGTTTAATATCCTAAGTTAGTTATACAACCTAATCTAGTTATTCTAATCAGTATTTTAATATCCTAAGTTAGTTATACAACCTAATCTAACGCAAGGGGGTTCAGCCTGAGAGACTGGCACGGATTGGTTATAATTAAATAGAAAACTAAACTAATGAGCACAAATCAGCGATTAGCACACACGTACACAAATAGTAGGGGTGCAAACGAGCCGAGCTACTCGAGCTCGACTCGATAAAAAGCTCGAAACGAGCCGAGCCTTGTCGAGCTCGAGCCGAGCTCGAGCCTGAAAATCAACTTGTTTACTTATCGAGCCCGAGCTCGAGCTTCGCTTATCGAGCTCGAGTAGGCTCGTCGAGCCTTATCGAGCCGAGCCCATTTGGCCCAATAACCAAGCCCAATGATCAGGCTGAGTTGTGGTCTATAAGCCCAAGTCCAAATTTTAACAACTAACCCTAAAAGTGCACTATATAACACCACTTAACCACACTCTATCCTAATAATTCAGTCACCAAAAAATAACGCAGCCACACAACTACACAAGAAACACTCACACCTAACTTTTTGATCCTCAAAAATTAATGCCTTTGTTGATTTCTTTCACAGGATACGAGTACTTCTTTTTCACAGGTAGGTTTGATTAATTGTGTTTTGCATTTCGATCTATGAGGAATTTCTCTTTAACCTTTGGTTCTAAGAATCAAATCTGGTGAAACCTAAAGAGATAGACTGAGATCGAAGTCTCCTTTTTCATTTCTTGTTCTTGTTAAACCGAATGAAAAGACGGATGGAAACCGATTTGGTTTTTCGTTCGGACTTTAAAATGATTCAGATATGAAAGAAGGTTAAGCCTTTAAAATGATTTGTGATGGATTGTTAGAACTTGTTAATCTTTTAAATATTTGAGAACAAGTTTCAATCTGAGATCGTGTATTACTTTTATTTTTTTGGTATAGATCGACAAGTGGTTTTCACACATGCGGTTACTGCTGAAAGAGTATAACATAGAAAAGCTACGTGTTCAAGCTGTGAATATGATTATGTATATTGTAGATCCATAAATTATTTCACAGATATTGTAGATCCATAAATTATTTCTGTCTGAGGGATCGATCCGGCGCATTGAGTTGATAGATGCGGCGCATTGACTTAACTTCGCGTGGGGTCCAAGATTAATATATTCAGGAATATTGGTACACCGTCTTCAGATGCGGCGTAACTTGATCTTTGTATGCGGCGCATGTACTTTAGCTGTCTAGGATTGTAACTGGTGAAATCTTGATAGTGATAAGCCGTATGTTAGAAGTATATTGCGGCGTATCTGGAGTAGAACGAACTTGATCTTCTTCTTTGACCAAAGTTTCATATGCGGCGCATGACAAAATTGCATGCGGCGCATTCTTCAAAGTCAAGCAATGGTCTTCGAATTCATCTAAGTATGATATTGCGTCGAATCTGTTGAGTGAGATACGACGCATCTTCTGGATTTCAGTAGATTTTTGACATCTCGCTTGTTTTGCTCCATAATTAGTCCAAAATCGTCAAGTTTCACATAATGTTTGTTTTTGCCTGAGAATTACTAAAGTAAACATTAATGTATCGATTCTCATATATAATATAATAAAACAAGTCAAATAAATAGGATAAATGATGATAATAAAATGTACTTATTTGAGTTCATCAAATATCCCCCCACTTGAACTTTACTTGTCCCCAAGTAAACCTTAGAATTAATCATATGAAAATGTATCCTAAAAGATATTAGGATTTATTTTTATATTTAAGCACGTATTCGTTTTGTCATAATCACACAACCAAACACTTAACGAAGTAGAAACCAAAATAATTTTTAATGTAAAACAATTCTAAATCGTTTAGTTGCTTAGTCGTGACGAATATTCTATCATAGGCTTGGCAAGTATACGCATCTCCCCCACTAAAGCCAAGGAGTAACAAGTCTAAAGCGGTAAAAAGGGTTTGTTGGTTAAGGGTTGATCATCCTTTTTAATCTCTATCGATCTCATATTCCAGAAAAGGCGACAAAATTACAAATACATGATCGAATCCACGACCACGATACTTGCAATTGCTCAATTCCTTAACTCGAATGGGCTAAAGATAGGACCAAGTAATCTTCACCAATAATATTATATCAAAAAGGGCGACAAAATCATAAATACATAGCCGAATCCACGACTACGATACTTAAGATTGCTCAAATCCCTAATCTCAATAAATCAAAGGTTTGGATGAAGAATGATATAGGGTATGGATAATATTTGGGATACAAATTTGTGTAAAATGAAAAATAAACAAAACAGATAAATTAAAATCCTAAGTGTGGTTAATCACTTTCCCAACCATCCCATGAATAAGACTCATATCATTGAATAACTCACGCTTTAACACTTGAAACACACACTTTAGGTAGACACGAATTATACTCAACAAAATCTCAATCAAAGAATAACCTTAGTTGGCGTTCCCATAACGGCCAACTCCCATTCAATCCATAAATATACAACAAATAGTGGTGATATCTCCCACTTAATACAAAACTTTACATAAGTTGGTTTAAACAAACTTCCAACTTTTCCTTTTTTTTTTTTTTTTTTTTTTTTTTTTTTTTTTTTTTTTTTTTTTGACGTCTAAACTTTATATGTGTAAAATTTCACGACTTTTCTATCACTATTTTTCCGGATAATTTTTCCATACTCTTCATACTTTCAGAAATAACTGTAATAGTGAAAGTAGCAAACACACGAAAAATAAACTAAAAGTTATACAATATTTACTTTCATACCAATTGCATTGTGCAATTTCCTGACCTAACCAAAGATAATGAATTACGCACGCGAGCATAGGTAATGTAAGGAAACACACTTTGCCTAAAGCAATTAACCACGGATTTTATTCTACAGGGTAGGCTAAGGTGTAAGGGTGTATCGAAACATTATAACAAAGGTGTAAGAAACGAAAGGAATGGCTCTGAGGGTTTTTCTAGGGGTATCTTACTCTAAAAGTGAGAGTAAACAAACGGTTTATACGGGGGTTAACTAACCAGTGTAGTTAGTTAATATCACATAACATGTAAAGGCTATTTGGGTGTAATCCTAGAAATTTACCAATTTAGACAAGTCACTCCAATTATATAGATAATACTCATTATGGTGGTCTCGAATAGTATACAAGCCAAGTTCTAAAGTTTACAAGTCACCGGCACACTAAAGTTTTAATATTTTTGAAAGAATAGAGTTATGTGTGCGGTTATGTAATTTAGACTTTAAACAAAAACATGCTAAAGAAAAATTTTAAATTTTGATATATTAAGCGCATTTTAAGCATATTTTGAAAAAGTTTAGGACAAGTAAGTGTTCTAATTCTCCATCCCCCCACTTAAGTTAAACAACGTCCTCGTTGTTTGTGTCAAAGGTTAAAAACTGGAAAATATAAGAATTAGAACAGAAAAACTCCCTTGAGATTTGCTCGGTCTGATCCTCCATTATTCGTATAAGAGCAAAAATCAACTTTCTTCTGGATGAGAACGTTTAAGCTTCATAAATAATGTATCCACAAAAATGCAGGAATCTATAATACCATTTAGACTTTAACACACCTGAGTTAAGAAGGTTCAAACTTGCATAATACATTAGTAGTTAGTAAAAATAAAACCTAAAAAATTAAACTGTAAATCATCAGGTCAGTCGATACGCCGTATCTTATGGAAGAAGACACGCCGTATCGAGCCTGGAATAAATACGAATCAGAATAAAAGATGCGTCGCATCCTTAACCAGAGATGCGCCGCATTAAATAAACTGACAGAAAGTTTTAAAGTCAAAAATAAAAATGCAGAAAATGAAATAAGATATGACCAGTGCAGGTGATGCGTCGCAACTTATGATGGAGATGCGCCGCATCTTCTGCAGGTCTGACAGACTCGACACAGAATCAGAAAAGTAAAATTTTTTCCTTCGGGTTGTCTCCCGGTCAGCACTTGTCTTTATTCCAGAGTCTTCAAGTTAGACTCACGTTCAGCTCCTTATTTCGTTCTATTGATCCCCACATGTCCGTGCACGATGTAGTTGTGAATTACTTCGTCACGAACATATTCCGGCCCCAATTCAAGTACACCTTTGTAGAATCCTTTCATCTTTTGGTACGGATACTCGATCCCTTCCTCAGCGTCATTTTCATCTACAAAAAGAAATGGTGTAAATTTGTAACAAAATTTGTTAGGGGCATGTTTAAACCTTGGGTGAGCACGAGGCATCATGTAAGTGATAACGTTGCTTCCACTTTGAAAGGTGATCTTTCCTTCAAATCTTTTAGCGTTAATTTCGACCTCCTTACAAAATGGTTTCCCAACGATCACGTCACCCATCTCAACATCACGATAAGCATCCATGTTTTCCACCACGGTGAAATCTGTAACAATAGTTAAATTCCCGACAAAAATAGGTACATTCATGAATATTCCAACTACGTTTTTCCCTCTATACTCAATTTTGTTTTTCATTATAGAATTATAGAAATCTTTTGACATTACATTAATTGGTAAAATAGGGAAAAAGTTGGCACTAACCTGTTTAAATCCTATCATGCAAGGAAATTGTAAATTATAAGCACAATTTACATGGATCTTTCTACCATAATCACAGAAACTAGGATATCCTTCAAATTCATCATAATTCTTAGTGTTGATCATATTGATTCTAGGCACATCCATAATTTCTCCTTCTTCAATTTCGGGATCAAAATCCTCCATAAATTGATCATTGATTCCTATTGGTAAATTAAGATCATTTAATTCAATGTAGTCTCCACTATAGGTCTCAAGTGATTCATTATTTACCAAGGTTTCTCCCATAAACCTAGCTTCTAGATCGAGGTCCATACGTTCTCTTAATCCTAGCACATAGACGCCTCTAATTATGCTCTTAGCAGAATTTTGGCACTTATAGACTAGTTTATTGTTCCCTACCTTTAATGAGAATTTTCTTTTAAACACATTAATCTTAGCATGGGCGGTAGATAAGAAAGGTCTTCCAAGGATTAAAGGAATCTTAACATCCTCGGGCATATCTAATATAACAAAGTCTACGGGGAAAACAAACTTCTCAATCTTAACTAGCACATTTTCAGCAACCCCTTCAGGTCGTTTTACCGTTTTATCAGCCAATTCAATTAGCAGCTTAGTTGGTGCTAATTTTCCTAGTCCTAGGGTAGTGAATGTCTTAAGGGGCATAACACTAACGCTAGCTCCTAAGTCAGCTAATGCATTATTGAAAGATATGTCATTAATTGAACAAGGTAAAGTAAAACTTCCTGGGTCCTTTTCTTTATGAGGCAAGGCACGTAAGTCGGTTGCAGAGCTCTCTTCTTTCATTGTAGCCTTGATCTCCTCTTCAATCTTTGCCTTCTCGTTGATTAACCTCCTTAAACTGATTGAAGAATTAAAGAAAAATTCGGGCTTTGCAGCATCATTACCATTCATCAATCTTCTAGGAAAAGGTATGTTAGGCGTGACTTCTTCAGTAGTGCATATGGCCTTGACATGATCTCTTGGGTTAGTTTCAGTTGAGCTAGGTAAACTTCCGTATCCCCTTTCTTGAAGAACCTTGCTCATTTGTCCGATTTGTTGTTCCAATGCTTTGATCGAAGCTCCTTGATTTCTTGTTATAGTATCCGTTGAGGCTCGGATTTCTTTGATCATAGCGGTGTTCTCTTCATGTCTTTTAGCAGCATCGACCATAATTTGCTTTAGAGTGTCATCCAAAGTCTGCCTCCTTTCTTGATAAGTGGGATTATAGTTGTTCTTTTGATAGTATCCCGGAGCAGCTTCCTTAAATCTTCCTGAAGGTTGGAATGGTTGTCCAAATTGTGTGTAGTATGCTTCTTCAAAAGTCTCACTTTCATTCTTTTTAGGGAAATCTTTAGTGTAGTGAGGTCCTTCGCATTTTTCACATCCAACTTGGGCAGCATAAACTTTCTCATCACGCTTCTTCATCTCTCTACTAATTTTATCCAATTGAGCTTGAATTGCAGCAAACCCGTCAAAATTAGTGCTGCTCTTAGATCTAGTAGAGGTTCCGTCGTGCCATTTTTGAGAGTGATCAGCAGCTTCTTGGATAGCTTTTCTAGCATCGGCTGCACTCATTTGAGGCACAGCTCCCTTAGCATCCAAGATTTGTCTAGTAGGCACGTCCAATCTTTGATAAAACAATATTGTCTCCTGCATTGGACTTAGATAATGTTGAGGGCATTTCATCAATAAGTCTTTAAATCGTTCCCAAGCTTGATAAAGAGTTTCATTAGGCTCTTGCTTAAAATTGTTGATAGCCTCCATCTTTTTAGCAGTTTTAGCAGGTGGACAATATCTTTTCAGGAATTTGCTCTTCAAATCTTCCCATGTTGTGATTTAACTAGCAGGTTCATTCCTTAGCCACTTATTAGCAGCTCCTTTAAGCGAAATTGGAAAGATTCTTAGCATAAGTTGATCGTCAGAGATTCCTTCTGTAGTAAACAAATCTGCAATCTCGAGGACTTTTTCAACATGTTCATTAGCATCTTCATGTTCCGTTCCACTGAAAGCATTTTCTCTTAGCTCCTTGAGAAACTGACCCTTCAACTCAAACTTTGACTTTTCATCAAACTTCGGTCTAGAAACTCCTGAACTGTAATCAGCACGGGTTTTGTTCATGTATTCCTCCATAGTAGTGTTTTCCGTCATTGTTTCTGTTTCTTCTTTCTCCTTCTCTTCAGAAAAGTAATCAAGCTCGAACGAACTTGAAATTTCAAAGCTTTTTGTGTTGAAAAGCCTTTTAAGCGAATGTAAGGCTCGTTCAGGATCTTCGAAAGGTTTAATCAAGTTCTTAGTTGAACTCCTGGTCATGCACTTCCTGAAATCATCACAAAAGCATCAGTAGGGTATGTTCAAGAAAGTATGATATCAGAAAATTAACAACGAAAACGGAATACGAAAAATAAAAGTTGTTGATATCTGCAAACGATGCGCCATATCTAGAAAGTTGGATACGCCGTATCTTATTTCGTTAAAATTTAATCAGACTTTTATTCAGAAAACAGATACACCGCTTATGAATTAGAATGCGCCGTATTAAGTTTAAATTATCAAAAATCGATTATATTTATTAAAATTAAATGCGTCGTATTAACAAAAGCTAATGCGCCGTATTTTCGTTACGTTTCAAAATACAAGATTTTTGATTTAGTAGATGCGCCGTATCGATAAAGATCGATGCGTCGCTTCTGTTTAATAATTCGAAAAACTGTTTTTAATTTAAATAGAAAATACGCCGTATCTGTTAAAACAGATGCGTCGTATGGCGTTAGGGTTTAGAAAAATTTCTTTTTAAAAACAGAATACGCCGTATCTTGGGGAAAGATGCGTCGTACTCGAATTTATTAAACGCGTTGTATTTTATAAAAATTAAACGCAATACGCCGTATCTGTGAAAACAGATCCGCCGCATCGTTTGTATCAGCACAATACAACGACAGCAGAATGCAAAAAAATAGAAAAAAGAAAAACAAAAATAAGAACAAACAAAAAGAAACAAAAATTACAGAAAACAAAAACACACAAAAACAGTAAATATGCAAATTATACAATGAATGCAATCTATCTAATATACAACAGGGTTAGTGGTTAGATTCTAAAAAAAAAACTTAAAAGAAAAACCTAATTAAAATACTAAATCAAATTAACAGATAATAACAATTCACTCCCCGGCAGCGGCGCCAAAAACTTGATGCGCGTGATGTGTCGTTGCGGTTTAGCAGTATTAATGCCTACTCAAGTTTTAAATTTATATTTAGCCGACTTATCAATAACACACACACTTAACGAGCAGTGTACCCGGTCAGTATGAATATAATGGTAAGCAGAGTGTCGATCACTAAGAGTGGAACGTATTATCTAGTTATTCTAATCAGTATTTTAATATCCTAAGTTAGTTATACAACCTAATCTAACGCAAGGGGGTTCAGCCTGAGAGACTGGCACGGATTGGTTGTAATTAAATAGAAAACTAAACTAATGAGCACGAATCAGCGATTAGCACACACGTACACAGATAGATACTCGAGACAATAAGAAGACCTGTCCTGATAATTAAATAGCTTGTCACTTGTTTTATTGCTAGTTTTATATGAAGTGTATATAATTAAACCTTTCTCGTTGGCTCTAATCTTATCGGCGAGTAAACCCTTAATGATTACTTATGTCTATCCTATTTATTCAAGCGTCTCTAATAAATAGGCGAGGAAGGGGCATGGCGACCCAAGCAAGACTCAGCTAGACACAGAGGTTATCAATGCACTAATAAAAGTCACCAAAGACATCAACATATAAACTTTAATTAATGGGAAAGCAATATTAAGGGGAGTGCATGATCTTCCGTAGTCACATGACACAAGCCCATCAATCCTGATGAATTAAAGCGTACTAAAACAATAAAACAAAACTACTTAATGAATTGAATACATGCAGGACCTTCTTACAGCTCTTGTATCTTTGTTTGAGGTGTGTCTTGTGCTGCTTGGTCGTCTGAATTCGGCTCTAGGGTTATATATAAGGTCTAAGGTCTCTTAAATTCGTCTGACCTTGGGGTATTTATAGTTTCTGTCTGAGGGATCGATGCGGCGCATTGAGTTGATAGATGCGGCGCATTGACTTAACTTCGCGTGGGGTCCAAGATTAATATATTCAGGAATATTGGTACACCGTCTTCAGATGCGGCGTAACTTGATCTTTGTATGCGGCGCATGTACTTTAGCTGTCTAGGATTGTAACTGGTGAAATCTTGATAGTGATACGCCGTATGTTAGAAGTATATTGTGGCGTATCTGGAGTAGAATGAGCTTGATCTTCTTCTTTGACCAAAGTTTCATATGCGGCGCATTACAAAATTGCATGCGGCGCATTTTTCAAAGTCAGGCAATGGTCTTCGAATTCATCTAAGTATGATATTGCGTCGTATCTGTTGAGTGAGATACGGCGCATCTTCTGGATTTCAGTAGACTTTTGACATCTCGCTTGTTTTGCTCCATAATTAGTCCAAAATTGCCAAGTTTCACATAATGCTTGTTTTTGCTTGAGAATTACTAAAGTAAACATTAATGTATCGATTCTCATATATAATATAATAAAACAAGTCAAATAAATAGAATAAATGATGATAATAAAATGTACTTATTTGAGTTCATCAGGAAGCAATAAGCAAGCAGAAAGGAGATCCAAAAGGTTTCTTGACCGACCAGCTTTAAAAGGTATAAAACCGTGATTTTGATTTGTTCATCAGTTATGTTTCATTTTTTGATTCATCAGTTTTTGTATTGCTTATTATTTTTAATTGTAAGTAGGTTGTGGATATATTAGAATAAGTTGATAAATCATATTTTACATTTGAAAAGTAATTTCATCTGTTAGCGTCAGTTAACTGATGTGTTTTGGTTCATCAGTTAGTGTTGATACAAAAGTTGGGCGTTCCTTGTTTGGATTCCTGTTCCCGTATCAATTGGATCTTAATGCTTGAGACCTGCGCACTAAGAGAACAAAAAACACCGTTAGGCTTATCGTGGGATTGTCTCCCACGTTTATCCTCCGGCGTGAGAGTAAGTAATCGGTTTTAGGGTTTTAATGAAGAGTTAGGGTTAGGATATGATACCTTTAATGAGAGCCGAGATGCCCTTTATATACACACGAAATCCTTGTTGGTTTCGTGTTCCTTACTCTTCGGCGTATCCCGCCTTCTTTGGTCCATTGATCCTTATCCCGTAAATAAGAGATCCTATATCAAGGCCAATAATAGATTTCGGATTTGGGCCGTTGTAAGCCCAAATCTTTATCGTGATAGCCCACGCGTGATGGGCTTGAGTATCGGTCGGGTTCGTGACCCGAATGCGGACTATACGTCATCATGTCCCCCCAGTCTAGTATGCGCAAGGTGAAACTACGGATGCTAGACTAACAACTGTAGCGAAAAAATATTCCATAATGCGTAGCGGGGAAGTTTCAAGTGTTTCCCGCCTAAAAAGCAATACGATGAATCTAGTCCAAGTAAATCCGAATATCCCTCGTAAATTGTGAGGGGTGGGTGAAAAAGTGTTTCACCTCTTGATCTCCCAGCCACACGATTAGAGCGAGTGGGTTACACATGTCAATCATCCATGAGAGCATGTAACCCTATATAAAGTGTTGTCTCCATTTCACTGTGGCTATCACAGTAAAAACGTCCATTGCCACCATTGTTAAAACCTCTAAACAGCGAACAAGAAATCAACAACTCTTAAGGTAATAGTGAGTGCGCTGCAGAATCCATTGAATTCTAACCATGGTTCTTCAATTATCTGACTTTAAATCCGATATAGCCGAGGACGAACTTCTTCTGTTCACCTCGGATTATTATATCCCGATCGCGTTGCACCCGGTGGTTCCGGTGGCGACTGCGTCCATAGCGAACTTCCCTGAAGGGAAAGTAGGGGTATACACACGCTTCTTTGAATTTGCTAACCAACGTGTGCCCATTTCTCTATTCTTGTGCGATGTTTTAAACTACTATTGCCTCCATATTTCCCAACTGCACTGTATAGGTGCAGTAAAAATAACAAATTTTGAAGTAAATTGTCGCTTGTTGGTGATTAACCCCACAATCCATCTGTTCCGCGCATTTTATCACTCGTCGTGGTCAAACGGGTGGGTATCTTTTTCCAAGCGCGCAGGGCGACTGCA
This sequence comes from Artemisia tridentata subsp. tridentata, assembly GCA_021014915.2. Classification (NCBI taxonomy): domain Eukaryota; kingdom Viridiplantae; phylum Streptophyta; class Magnoliopsida; order Asterales; family Asteraceae; genus Artemisia; species Artemisia tridentata. The sequence goes on along the minus strand of CP139501.1, from coordinate 170,446,533 downwards.
GTGCTATACGGAAAAGTTAGACGCACTTAGGAATTGGAGGGAGAAATTCTTTTGGGTTGATGATGCATTTTTTCCATGGGATTTTGAGTTCTATACCCAAGAGTCATTACCGAAGGATGAGCGCCCCATCCCCGGAGTGTATAACGCAGATGATGCGGAAACGATTAATGCCAATCGCATCCCTATCAACGCTTACCCAGAAGAGTTTTTGGTGCATATGGGCATTAGTCGCAACTACTTCGGAAGTCCTGACGAGGTGCCGACCTTTTTGGATGAGAATAACCGGGGTGGGTGCTTGTCCTTTCTTCTCCTTCGCTCAGTAGTGTAAGCGCTCTTCACTATTGTAACTTTTGTAACCAACTTTGTGTTTGTTTGTGGTTTGTTGCGCAGAGATGGATCTATTCAGCGTGGTGCGCTTGGCGAGACCCAAACAGGTGACCGTAGGAGTGCGCCCTTTAAGAGAAGGTGAGGAGCCAGTTCTGTAGGCTATCGCGGGACGCACTATGGAGATCGTACAAGAGGAACCAGAGGATGTCCCCCCAGTTGTTTTAGAGGCGATTCCTATTCGCAGTTTTCCAACTCCTGGGGTACAAGGCCTTGTGGTAGAGCCATCGCACACAGACTCGTCAGAGAGTGTGGGGATTGCCATGTCTGAAAGTGGGCCCGAGGAGGCTAGCCAAGGGGTGAAGCGCAAGAAAACTTCTGGTGATGATGGCGCGGGAACATCTAAAAGAAGGCGCCATGTTATCTCTGGTGGGCAATCATCAGAAGAGGATGTGTCGCCAGCTAATACTCCTCCCCCCAAGTAAGTAATGAGACTTGTATCTTTAGATCTTCAGTTCTTTATTCCGCGATGATACTATAAAGTAGCTTTGTTATTTGCGTGCAGTGTTGAAGCTGCTGATGATGATGCTGCGCGTGTTGGGAATTCGCCACCCAAGGCGAGTCCCTAACATACTGATGATCTTGCGCAGAAGAGCCAAGAGATTGAGCCGAAGGCATTTGAGGATGTGCCAACGGACCATCTGATAGAGGAGCTAGGTTTGGCCGCTGCGCACCAGGCCTCCTTAGTTGCACAACTACAATCGAGGTATGCTGGTGAAGGTAGCCGCTGTGTGCAGAAAGATGAGGAGATTGCGCTTCTGAGAGCGCAGTTGGCTGATGCTCAGGCTGAGGTAAAGGCAACAGATGCATATGCCCAGAAGCTTGCTGAAGAGAAGATGTCATTACTTGCCCAAGTGAGCCAAGAGCGTGCTGGGTTAATAGATTACAAGGCCACTTGTCTTTGGGTCTTGAAGTACATGGAGCTTAACAAGAACGCTCACTTCTCTAAATTGGATGAATTTCGTAAGGCTGTGGAGGGGGCGCTGGAGAAGCAGGAAGTTAAGCTGCGCAATCTCAGTATTGAATATGATGAAGAGCTGTACCCACACCTAGTATCTTTAATTGTTGAGCGCAGGTGGCTTATCAGCCATGGTTTGCGCCTTGCTGCTTTGAGTACTCTGGAGTCTCAAGAGGTGAGGGAGGCATTTGGGGATGTTGTTGAGCGTGCGTTGGCACGCGGCAAGGCGCAGGCTATAGAGGAGCTTTCCGAGAGCAAGTTATTGACAGTGCCTGCCGCACAAGTACAGGTTATAATGCTGATGCCTATGATGAGCTTGTCGCTGCTATGGAGAAGATGAAGCTGTTAGATCTTCCTCACATTGCTCAACTGGAGCACGATCAAGATTACCCCATAGGTGTTATTATGGAGGGGTTAACCTTGGCTAGGCACGCAGCAGAGGACGCAGAGGCACAACCTGATTACTTTCTTAAGCCAGATGTGTCGCAGCTGCAGGTACCTATCTTTGCTCGCCCTCGCAACATCTTAAATCCTTTTGCCCTCGAGAAGGAAATCCCGCTGAAGGAATCCTTAGAGGCCCATGCCATGAGGCTTGCGAAGAAGCAGGGTGTGAAGGGGAAGGCCATTCTTTGTGGTATTGGTGCGGCACATATTCCAAGATCTGATGGAGTACCTGTTAGTGTACCGGTAGTGTCGCCCAAGGATCATGATCTTTGAAGAAGCTTGAGGAAGCTGGGAGTGCTGCGTACCATGTTAGCAGTTCAGAGCTTAGACGCTCTCACAGCCTTTAGATTGTTTTGACTTGGTGATGTTTTGTAATAGGTTAACATTTTGTTGCACATGTGCATGTTAAATCTATACGTTGTATGAACTCGTAGTCCATAATAAAATGATATTTTGAAAATGCGATTGTACGCATATTGTATGTGATTGTGGTTATGATGTTTGTACTTAGTTATCTGTCTTTGCGTACAAGACGTCTATGTTATGTCTAAGAATCAAACCGTTATATAAACGCACTTAAAAAAGATTACAGGAATCTATAATCACTTATAACATAATCGTGTATGAAATTCATGGCTTAATGTCAAGCGCGAATATATATGAAATTCACAAGTGTATGGGCTGACATGCAGCGTACTGCGAATACCATATCAAAGGGTTAAGAGTCTTAACTCCTAATTTGTTAAACGTGCACAGTGTGCATTGTTGTGTATCCGTCGTGGGATGCACAATAAACTTACTCCAACGTCTTGAGAGTAAGGTGTTTAACAAGGATGTGTGATCCGATGTTGATGGGTTTGCAACCCTCTTACTCAACGAGTTATTTAGTGGCTTTACTCATCCTTTACCATCGTGGGTTTTAATAAGTGCATGCACGCCATGTAGGCAAAAGGTAATATAACAACAATATTGAGACATAAATAATATGTAAACAACAAAGTAAAGTGTGTCGCGGAGTTAGCTAGAAACCGCGACATTTAATTAATACTTGCAAGTTTTTGGAAAAAGAAAGACATTTGCCTAGATGAAACAAAAATGCAAATACGCGGATATTTATTGAGCACTTACTAAAGTGCTGAAGTGTCCGTGGGCGGGGTCGTAACCTTTCCTAAAGATAGCATCTCTTGAGATTGTAAATATTCCATGTGTGTTGTGGCTCACGGCCATCCATGTCACGCAGCTTGTACGAGCCTTTTCCTAGTTCTTCAACGACCTCATAGGGTCCCTACCACTTTGGTCCAAGTTTACCTATATCTTCTGTGTGGCTCTCATCATTAGCGCGATATACAAAGTCGCCTGGTCTGAATGAGGTGCTTTGAACTTTAGCATCGTAGTATCCCTTCATTTTTGACTTGGATTTTGCCTCACGTATAGCTGCGCGTTCACGCCTTTCTTCCAATAGGTCCAAGTCTATACGCCGTTCGTCGTCATTGGTTGCGACATTAACTTCCACGGTACGAATAGTTGGCATCCCAATTTCAGCTGGTATGACAGCTTCTGTCCCATAGACAAGAGAAAAGGGAGTGTCTCCATTGCTAACTTTGATTGTCGTGCGGTGCGCCCATAAGACATGCGACAATTCATCCACCCATCTTCCTTTGTGTTTGTCCAGGCGCGCTTTAATTCCTTCGCCCAGACTACGATTTGCGCGCTCAACCAAACCATTGGTTTATGGGTGTTTAACCAACGCGAAGTGTTGTGTAATATTTAGTTCTGCGCACCAGTCTTTGAACGGGTTATCGCGGAACTATTTTCCGTTGTCCGAAATGATTTCCCCAGGTAATCCAAAGCGGCATACAATATTTTCCCAAACGAATCATTTTACTTGATTACTTGTGATTGTCGCCACTGCTTTTGCCTCAATCCACTTAGTGAAGTAGTCTATAGCCACAATAAGAAATTTCAGTCCCCCTGCTGCAACAGGGAAGGGACCCGTAATGTCGATACCCCACTTATGGAATGGCCATGGCGAAGTGATAGGCATTAGCTCTTGTTGTGGTTGACGCGGGATGGGTCTATGAACTTGGCAGTCGCTACATTTCTTTATCACATCTCGCGCGTCGCGATGCATAGTGGGCCAGTAGTATCCTGACCGCAAGGCTCGTGCTACGACGGACCGTGGTCCTGAATGCATACTGCATGAACCGGCGTGGATCTCTCGGAGTACGTAATCTTCCTGAAGAGGTCCAACGCACCGAAGCCATGGTTGTAGAAATGAGCGCCGATATAGGATACCATCTCAAAGTTCGAACCTCTGCGCTGTGCGCCGTATCCGTCGAGCGTCCTTCTGCTCATGGGGCAATATGCCTTTGCTTATAAATTCGACAATAGGGGTCATCCACGTAGGATTCTACTCCTCTATTACCGTGGATATCTCCATCTCTGAGATGGATTTATTTTTTAGGATCTCCACCAACACTTGTTTTGACAGGTGCGCAAAGCTTGTAGATGCGATCTTGCTTAGCGCATCCGCTTTTTTGTTTTCACCTCTAGGAACTTGTTTAATGGTAAACCTGTCAAAACCTTGGATAAGTGACTTGGTCTTGTCGAGGTATTGAACCATGTTATCCTCTTTAGCCACATATTCGCCCGACACATGGTTGGCTAATAATCGGGAATCCACATTTGCTTCTAGGTTGCGTACACCCATTCGAGTTGCAATGCGTAATCCAGCAATTAAGGCTTCATACTCTACCTCGTTATTCATAGCTGTGAATTCAAAGCGCAGTGCGTAAGTGAATTCCATTCCTTCTGGATTGGTGAGGATAAGGCCTGCGCCCGACCCATCCACGCATGAAGATCCATCCGTGAACAGGACCCATGGTTCTTGTAGTTCTACCTCGCTCCGTGGAGGTGCAGCATCGGTGTCTGGTTTTTCGATGATGAAGTCTGCTAGTATTTGCCCCTTAACCACAGTGCGTGGTCTATAAGAGATGTTATACTCACCTAGCAATACACTCCACTTTTGTAATCGCCCCGATGCTTCGGGTTTGGAGATAACTTGCTTGATTGGTTGGTCTGTGATCACCGCTATTGGGTGTGCTTGAAAGTACCTGCGCAATCTTTTGGCGGCGAATACTAATGCCAAGACCAACTTTTCCATTGGGCTGTAGTTAATCTCTGTCTTCTTGAGCGCTTTACCTACAAAATATACTGGTGTTTGTACGGAATTCCTATCTGTCAGTAGCACCGCGCTGACTGCTCCATGAGTCGCAGACAAATACACAATTAACTCCTCCCCTGGTCGGGGTGCGACTAGCTTGGGAAGCGTTGCTATATGTTGCTTAAGCTGTGTAAAAGCTTCTTCCGCTTCTGTAGTCCAACGAAAGTCTCCCTTTTTTGTACACTTCTTGAGTGTTTTAAAGAGGGGGAGTGACTTATCTGCTGATTTGGACAGGAATCTGTTCAACCATGCTAGTTTTTCATTCAGAGACTGGACTTCTTTCAACGTGCGTGGTGAAGGGAGTTGGATGACAGCCTCTGTTTTTTCTGGGCATGGTTTAATGCCATCAGGTTCTATCAAGTATCCAAGGAACATGCCTTCTGTAGCGCCAAAAGTGCATTTCTTAGAATTTAACTTCATGTTGATCTTTCGTAGTGTTCTAAATGTTTCTTCAATGTCGCGGACCAATTCGCCTTCGGTATGGCTTTTTATGACAAGGTTGTCAACATAGACCTCTAGGTTGCGGCCCACTTGCTTTTCAAATGCATTATCTACCAATCGCTGGTAGGTGGCGCCCGCATTCTTTAGGCCAAAATGCATCTTTGTATAACAGTAGACACCTTGGCTTGTGTGGAAGGCTGTTTTTTCCTCGTCTTCTTTAGCCATTTGAATTTGGTGGTACCCTTTGTATGCGTCTAAAAACATTTAAAGGGGTATCCGCATAAAGATTCTACCTTCCAGTCTATCTCTGGTAGTGGGTAGCAGTCTTGTGGGCATGCTTTGTTGAGATCAGTGAAATCCACGCACATCCGCCAACTACCATCACTCTTCTTGACCATCACTGAATTGGAGAGCCAGTCATGGTAATAGACCTCTCGCATGATACCTGCATCAACAAGTTTGTGTACTTCCTCTAGAATGGCTTTTGCGCGCTCTGGAGCCTGGCCGCGCTTTTTCTGCCGTACTGGGGAGTATCCTTGTCGGATTTTCAACTTGTGTTCTACAATCGAGCGTGGCACACCAGTCATGTGCTTTGGTTCCCATGCGAAGATATCCAGATTCTTTTGCAAGAGTGCGCACACGGCAGCTCTGCCTTTATCAGATAGCGATCCCCCGATCGATACTTCTTGCTCTGAGTAATCAGGATGAATTGCGACCTTCAGGTTTGATACTTTAGATGCGCTCTGTTCTGGGGTGTGCGTCGTCTCACATGTAATCGTGTTACACTCTCTAGGTGGCGCGGCGTTATTGTAGATGGTGACAATGCCGCCTTCTACCGGGAATTTGAGCATCCCATGTGCTGTGGACGGTACTGCGCGTATTGCCGAAATTCCTGGTCTTCCGATAATGCCATTGTATGGCGAAGGAGATATGATCACCATAAAATTCATCCGGGCTGTCGTGGAGTGTTCCTTATTACCAACAACAACTAGTAGTCGTAGTTGCCCCATGGGCCATATCTTTTCTCCCGTCAAGCCAGTCAACGACGTCGTGGCTGGGCTTAACTGTCTTTGTATCTCAGGTCGTAATCTTTTGAAAAAATGCTCATACATTATGTCTGCTGATGCCCCTCCATCAACATACATGCGGTGGATATCGTGACCCCCCGCATTTATCTCGATGGTGAGTGATTCCGCCACTGCGTTGTCCGCAGCCAAGGTGGGGAAAGAGATTTCGCTTCCATGAGAAAATTTCTGGCTGACCTTTTGCCTAGTCTTTTGCTGCCATGATTGTATCATGTAGATTGTGTCAGCCTTGTCCTTAGGTGCTTCTTTCTTGCCCCCGGTCTTCTGTTTGTATTTCCCATCCTTGATGTTCTTAACTAGATGGTCCAATCTGCCTTCTTTTACTAGCTTATCAATTAGTTGGCGCAATTGGACACACTCATTGGTGGTGTGGCCCTTCTGTCCATGATACTCGCAGTATCCGTTCCCTACGCGCCGATCTTCTGGGGTGCGCATCGGTGGGGGTCTCGGAAAGTTCGCGCCTTCCGTCGCAAATATCTCCTTTGGAGTCTTTGTTAGTGGGGTATACTTGTCATTCTCTCGTCCGCCCCCCTGACTGCGGTAGCTTTTGTTACGATTGCTACTCTGGTCATTGGATTGTCTCCTTGGCTGTTCTTGTGACCTATAGTTTGAGTAGCCTTTCTTACTATCCGCAGCGGCGGCTTCTCCTTGGATGAAGGACCTCGTGCGCTTCATAAGTTCGTCAAAGGTTTGGGGAACCCTATCATTTAACTTTTTGATAAGTTCTGGGTTATTGATTCCGCAACTCTTCAAACCCATCGATGCTTCTACGTGGAAGCTTACTGAACCAGTTTCGCGCATTCCCTACTAATGTAGAATTAAACATGTGGCACCACACAGGTTGTGGCCAATTTTCGATGGTTGCTGCTGATTCGAAAATTTTTAGGTGGTCGTCAGGATCACCTGTCCCATCATAAGTTTTAACATTAGCGGGCATGCGCCTTCTCTTATCTTCGGAAAAATCACTGATGCGCCGAGTGAATGCGTCAACCTTTTGGCGGCGCCAGGGACGAGACATATCTTCGTCCTCCTGGTCGCGGTATCTTCTCCTGGACTTCCAGTATCCTGTTTCTTCGTCCTCGTTGTCCGAGGAGTCACTTGAGGATGAGCTTACTCTTTTGCGGCGCTTGCGCCGACTATCCTCGGAGTCCGAGCTTGAAGGGCTTTTGCTTGGGGAGCACCGTCGCCCAAGTCTATCGTGAATCCTGCGACTGCCAAGCCTAGTGTGGACATTGGTGCGCCATCCATCGTCTTCATGCTCCTCCAGATAATGTAAGTCGGCTGCTTCATCATCCACAACTTTCCTTCCGATCCTAGTAAACACTGGGTGTCGGCGGCTATCCTTCTCGCGCCTTTCCTTTCGGTAACGCGGTGGGGATGCTTCATGCTCAGGGTCGAAGTTGAGCCGGGCTTGAAGACTCTGGCTTGACCTCTTTTTCGCTTCCTCTCGCATAAGCGCAGCCAAGGTTTCATAGTTTTGAGATACGAAATCTCTTGGCGCTAGTTCAGGCGTGACTCCTTCTAGCGCGAGGATGTCTGTTTCCAAATCAGGACCCTTGTTTCGGATAGGCGCATTTGGCGGCTCAGTGAGGTCTAATTCTGGCATGGTGAAAGGAGTGCGCTGTGGATCTTCCGCGCTAGTGGTTGTTGTAGTAGCATGGGTAGTCCTTGTGAGCGGTCCTACTGTAGTAAAGGCCAGATCTGAGTATGATCCTAGGTTTTTAGGTGCACTGGTTGTTCCAGAGGCCTGCTTAGGGGCTGAATCAGTTTGCTGCTTCTGCCCCTGTAGGTCACCATGCGTTTTCTTCGCCTGCGGAGTCCGCTGATTTAGGTTTCCGTGCTTTGTCATTCTAGTTCTTCGTAGAGTTCTTAGTGTCTGGTCCCACGGATGGCGCCACTTGTTGATACAAAAGTTAGGCGTTCCTTGTTTGGATTCCTGTTCCCGTATCAATTGGATCTTAATGCTTGAGACCTGCGCACTAAGAGAACAAAAAACACCGTTAGGCTTATCGTGGGATTGTCTCCCACGATTATCCTCCGGCGTGAGAGTAAGTAATCAGTTTTAGGGTTTTAATGAAGAGTTAGGGTTATGATATGATACCTTTAATGAGAGCCGAGATGCCCTTTATATACACACGAAATCCTTGTTGTGTTCCTTACTCTTCGGCGTATCCCGCCTTCTTTGGTCCATTGATCCTTATCCCGTAAATAAGAGATCCTATATCAAGGCCAATAATAGATTTCGGATTTGGGCCGTTGTAAGCCCAAATCTTTATCGTGATAGCCCACGCGTGATGGGCTTGAGTATTGGTCGGGTTCGTGACCCGAATGCGGACTATACGTCATCAGTTAGTGTCAGTTAACTGATGTGTTTTGGTTCATCAGTTAGTGTCAGTTAACTGTTGCGGATATAATAGGTTGTCTTTGAAAGTGTTTTGGTTCATCAGTTAGAGTCGGTTAACGTCGGATGTCTTTCAAAGTGTTTTCGTTCATCAGTTAGTGTCGGATGTCATTCAAACTGTTTTAGTTCATCAGTTAGCATCAGTTGTGTTTCCAAGCTTTAGGTTTATCAGTTATTTCGCATTCAAAGTATGTTCATCAGTTGGTGTTTGTTTTTTTGTATAGGTAAAGAGGCTAAAAAACCGAAGCTGCAGATCACTTTAAAAGATTATTCTCCAAGTGATGATGACTTTGTTGATAATGCATTCGGTCGTTCAGCTAATTTCTCTAAAAAACCTGCTTCTAAACCTTCTTGTTCAGATAAACCTTCCAAACCTAATCTCTCTAATGACCTTAAGCCTCGATTAAGTCTTCTCCAACCCAAACAAAAAAAATTTATAGTGGTTAAGATAAAAAAATTTCCTGGTCCATTATATGAGACTATGCAGACAATTACCGAGGATAAAAAAACACGCTATTACAAGTTTGGGTTTTGCATCATTGTTGGAGTTTCAAATAAATGTAACGACAGGTCGTTTGGGTAATGGTTGCTTACTAGGTTTGATGGTTTATCGGGAACTCTAAAAGCCTTTGGTGAAAATATACACATAACTCCTGAATTGGTTCACCAAACATTCGGGTTCCCAATGGGCACATTGGAGGTTGATGTGCGAGATATTTTGAAGAAAAGGTCAAATGTAACCTACAAAGAATGGAAAAACCAGTTCAAGAAAATTCCTAGATTGTATGCTAACAAATTGATGGAACTAATTAGGAATCAAATTAGGAGAAATGATAGTGGAAAGCTCTTTCAGATAAACTTTCTAGTACTGTTTTGTACTATTATGTCCTATGTTACCACAACCGGGACTCTCAATCTAGGAGTCATCCCATCTCTTATCGACCTTGAGAAGGTAAGAGAAATGGATTGGTGCCGGTATGTGGTGGCTTATCTAATGAAGGAAAGGTTAGAATGGAAACCCGGGAAACGGTTCTATGGACCACTCTTGCTGCTGGAGGTAATTACTAAATTTTTTTAATCTTATTTTTATTTATTATGTTACCTTAGGTTCATCAGTTAGTTTATATGTGTTTATTTGTGTTACCATAGGTTAGGAGTTATCATAGGTTAGGAGTTATCATAGGTTCATCAGATATTAAGGGTTTATCAGTTTGGTTCATCAGTTCTGTTATGTTAGGCTCATCAGTTATGTTAGGCTCATCAATTGTCATAGGTTCATTAGTTATCATATGTTCATCAGTTGGGTTCATCAGTTGTTGTTCAGCATCTTTTTGTCCTGTGTTATCTTAGGCTCATCAGTTATCATAGGTTCATCATCAGTTATCGTATTTTCATCAGTTAGGTTCATCAGTTGTTGTTCAACATCTTTTTAATATGTTCATCAGTTATCGTATGTTCATCTGTTGTTGTTCAGTTATCATATGTTCATCAGTTATCGTATGTTCATCAATTTTTTTTAATCTAACTTTATCTTAAAAATGCAGGTGATATTTGCCAATTCACTCCTCAAAAACCCAAAATACCCAGCGTTTGAGTACTGGAGAACGGAAACCATGCAAGAATTGGAGGAGATGATGTTTGGAAAATGTCGAAAACCAAGGACTTCTAAAGTAGCTAAAACAGAGGAGGAAGAGGAAGAATTGGAGGAAGAAAAAGAAGAAGAAGAAACGAAGGATGATGATGATGAAGAAGAAGAGATTGAAAAAGATGTTGCTGATGATGGAGAGAATGAGGAAGATGATGATGTAGAGAACTTATAGATGGAGAATGAGAAAGATGATGATGATGAAGAGGAGATTGAGGAAGTTGTTGTTTATGATGAAACAGTTGATATGCGTAAGATTTCTTTTAATATTTATTAAACTATGATTATATTAGGTTCATCAATTAACCGTTAATATATGTTTTAAAATTTAATTCTAACAATTTAACAGATGATAATGAAGAGATTGAGAATGAGAAAGATGATGGTGATGAAGATATTGAGAATGAGAAAGATGATGTTGATGATGAAGAAGAGACATAAAATGTTGAAGAACCATCAAACAAACCGAAATGGACAAGAAACCTTATTTCCAGCTTCTTAAAAGGAAATAAAAAGAATGATGAAGGTAAGCATTTCTGATGAACCTATGATTTTCATATGTTCATCAATTAAAAAGGAATAAGAATGATGAATGTAAGCATTTCTGATGAACCTTTTAGAATCTGTAGCTCATAGATCGAACTTGTAATCATAACTAAGTTACTTAATTATTTAATGTATAGGTTCATCAGTTGGGTTCTTATTGTATAGGTTCATCAGTTGGGTTCTTATTGTATAGGTTCATCAGTTGGGTTCTTAATGTATAGGTTCATCAGTTGGTTCTTAATGTATAGGTTCATCAGTTGGGTTCTTAAAAGGGAATTCTTAATGTATAAGTTCATCAGTTGGTTCATTTTTTTGTCATGTGTTATCTATGGCTCATCAGTTATCATTGGTTCATCAGTTATCGATTGTTCATCAGTTACCATAGTTTCATCAATTATTGTCCTGTGTTATCTTAAGTTCATCAGTTATCATATGTTCATCAATAATTGGCATCTATTTTTGCAGCAGTTGAAGAGCATGGTTTGCTGATGATTGAAGAAGAAGGGCAAAAAACTGATCAACAAGGTACGTATTGAAACATTCTTATTGATGAACCTGTTAAAACTTATAAAAACTTTCTGAAAAAGGTGGAAAACATGTAGGAAGCAAAAGGAAAAGGAAAAGAAATTCAAAATCTCCAAAGAAACGCCATTCGATGAACCTGTTCAAAAGCCTAATCACATACAAAAGAAAAAGAAAATCAAAATCTCCTAATGTTATTGAACATGTTCAGAGGAAAGAGCCTTCAACTGTAGAAGAAGATGACATTCATGAGCAAGTAGATGATTATGTTCATACCCATATAGATGATATTGAGGAGAATCATTGGGAGCGTTTGTTAGTTGATTTTGATTTTGGTTCATCAATTTTTGTCAAAGTTGAGCATTTGTGGGAGCGTTTGTTAGTTGATTTTGATTTTGGTTCATCAATTTTTGTCCTGTGTTGTGTTTTAGATTCATCAATAAATTTAATGTCCTGTGTCATCAACTGCTACTTGTATGTGCTGTGTCATGTGTTTTGGTTCATCAATTATTATATGTTCATCAATTATTATAGGTTCATCAATTGGGTTCATCAGTTGTTGTTTAGCATAGGTTCATCAATTATTATCCTGTGTTATCTTAAGCTCATCAGTTATCATAGGTTCATCAGTTAACATATGTTCATCAGTTATCATAAGTTCATTAGTTATCAGTTAAATTGAAGCTCATTGTTTATTTATTTGTTGTTACAGAGATATCTCTTTTTAAGGTTCTTGAAAAAAAATGACTATGCGCATGTTGAACAACTAAACAAATACCCAGTGTGTTATGTGAAAATGCCATGGCAAACCAAAAACAATTACATTGATTGTGGTATTTTCGCTATGAGGCATATGGAAACATATTTGGGTAACAAGTTCTTTGATCCTGGGTTTGCAAGAGAAGGAAAAGAACAAAACAAACAGATCGAAGACTTGAGAAAGAAGTACCTAACAAAGATTTTGTTGTCCGACTGCAATCTGAACAGGAAAGTGGTAGAGGCGGAGGTTCAAGATTATCAAAATTTAAGTCTGAAGGATAAGAGAATCCTCCAAAATATGTCGGCAAAGAGTATTGCAGAACGTGCCACCGACTATTTTGAGAACGAAGCTAATGCTCTTCAAGACCGAAAGAAGTGAAAAGAGGCAAGTGAAAACGGGCAAGTGAATTTTGGTATGGTTAAATAGTTTGTAGCACTAACGGATTTTGTTGCTTAGAACAGACAAGTATTTTTGATTTCAAGAACAATCTGATGTAATTTACGGTTAAATAGTTAGGAGTAGTAATCTGATCTAATTGATGAATATGATTTTTTTGTATGAATTTTAGTTTTTTTTTGTTCATCAGTTGATGAACATATTAACTATCTGTCATGTTTCTTGGTTCATCAGTTATTGTGCTGTGTTATGTGTTTTGGTTCATCAGTTATTGTGCTGTTATCTTTTTGGTTCATCAATTATTGTCCTGGTGTTATGTGTTTTTGGTTCATCAATTATTTCCCTTGTTATGTGTTTTTGGTTCATCAGTTATTGTGCTGTGTTAATTATTTAGTTCATCAATTATTGTCCTGGTGTTATTTGGTTTTTTTCATCAATTATTGACCTGTGCTATATATTTTTGGTTCATCAATTTTGGGATTATATCTAAAAATTAAAATCATAAACTAAAAAGCATCTAAAAAGAATAAAAAATGACTTTTGTGAAAGCAAACTTTTTAAAACTTAAAGAATAAGCCAGAAAAAGCACTTAAATAGCAGACTCCTTATATGAACAAAAGAAGCAGTTCTAATAAGAATAAGCTCAAATATAAACTGATGAACCTGCAAAAAGAACTTTTGGAAATAAACTGATGAACCTACTAAAACAATCATCTCAATTCAAAGTTACTTTGATCATTCTCAAAAAAAAAAAAAAAAAAATAAAATATAAATAAATAACTTCACATTTATTATCAAACAGACAACTAAGTAACTACACAGGCATTCTTCTCAGTCAACTTCGCCTTCTTAGCGGCCAATCTCGCCTTCTGCTTGATTTCCTTTATAGCAGCCTTATCACTAGCCTTCTTAGCATCAATTTGAGCTCTGATAGCATTGCACTTCGCCTGATTATGATCCTTCATGCTGCATTTGCAGAATCTACAATTCTTCCTACGCTTCCCACTTGGATTAAGTGAACGCTCAACACTGCTCTTTATCCTTTTTCGCGAACCCTTAGTACTAACCTGTTTTCGACAAAAAAACAAAACAATAACAATTGGATGATCAAAAAAGATGCTGAACAACAACTGATGAACCCAACTGATGAACATACGATAACTGATGAACCTATGATAACTGATGAGCTAACATAACACAACTGATGAACCCAACTAATGAACCTATAATATCTGATGAACCTATGATAAATCCTAACCTGTGATAACTCTTAACCTATGGTAACACAAATAAACACATATAAAACTAACTGATGAACCTAAGGGCATAAATTGATTAAAATCTGAATATCTCACGCAAGATCATATCAACTAACCTAAAATCATAAATTGATGAACCTATGATAACTCCTAACCTGTGATAACTCCTAACCTATGGTAACACAAACAAAAACATATAAACTAACTGATGAACCTAAGGGCATAAATTGATTAAAATCTGAATATCTCACGCAAGATAATATCAAACTAACCTAGATCATAAATTGATGAACCTATAATATCTGATGAACCTAAGGGCATAAATTGATGAACCTATAACTTTAAGCCACTGGTAACTGATTAAAATCTGATAAAAAATAAAGTGCATAAATAAAAATGATCATCAACTAACCTCGATAAATAACTGATGAACCTAAGATAAGATAATCAGTACTAACCTGCTTTGGAACATTTACAATGGTCTCTTCCGATTGCGAGACACCCAGAATAGAAGCAAGCCTATCTCGTTTATTAGTCTTTTTAGGTATAGGAACATCAGCATCTGCCTTCGCCATTAATTGAACCTGATGATCTCTAAACTTTTGCAGTAGCTCAGGATCATTTGCATAACGATTCACACAATACTCAACTGATCTGAATATCTCACGCAAGATCATATCAGGACTGTCACCAGTGGCTTGAATGACTGATGCAGGTGGTAATGAATCTTTTGACCAACGCCTAAGCATGTATTTCTTTGGAAACTTTTTAACCTTTGACAACCGAAGAACATAAAAGATATGACGACATAACAGTCCATATGACTCGAAACATTTGCACGTACACTGATAAAATTCTTCAGCTGGTTTACACAAGACCTGAAAAAAAGGAAATATTACATAATGAAAAAACTGATGAACTAAAATAATGAAAAAACTGATGAACTAAAATTCTTCAACTGATGAACTAAAATATAATGAAAAAACTGATTACAAAAAACTGATGAACAAAAGCTAATTATATAAAAAAGATGTTACCTCATAAAAAACTTCATTTACAGTGCCTTCGACTTGACGATGTCGCCTACTAATCTGCTCGTCTTCACCAGTATCTTGTATAACATATTTTTTGCCACAATCAACATCCGAAACACTAACCGACATACATGAAATCACAGAAGCATAAATCTCAGTTTGAACATTAAAGAAAATGGACCGAGTGTATAATTCTGAGGCCTCCTTTTCTATCTCAAGTTCGGTGTGCATATCTGGAATAGTATACCGACTGTGATGAAGCGAAAAGTGTACAGCTTTTAGGGGGTCATTTAAGCCCTAAATCGTATTTATTTGATCAAATATTGCCCTAAATCGTTCCTTTTGTCATTTTAGGTACTTTGGAGAAGAAATCTGGAAAAGGAAGCATTTTGGACATTTTTGGAGCATAAAAGTGAAGAAAACGAAAAAGTCACCAAAGCTGCTGGAAAAATACACTTGACGGCGTCAAGTATTGCTCTTGACGGCGTCATGGCTTGGCAAAAGAGGTGGATATGAAAAATACACGTGACGCGCCAGAGAGTTTTACAATGGAAATTCTGACGGCGTCACCCTTTAAGGTGATCAAGGCCATCACGGTTTAAGTTAAAGAGAGACGGCGTCAAGCTTTATTCTGACCGCGTCAAGCCTTGATAAGCCAGGGAGGATTTTGGAGGATTAAAGAGGGACGGCGTCAGGAAGACCATTTGGGAACCCTAGCCACGGCGAGGTGACGGCGTCAAGATCTATAACGTGACGCCGTCAGCCACTAAGTTCTATATATAGTTTTGCAATTTTTTGTCATTAGTGTGCAACTTTGTGAGGAGAAACCCTAAGACGAATTTCTGCCATTTTTAAGGGTTTTCATACCCTTGGATCTCCCATGTTTAATTAAAGATAAGTAATCACTTAATCAATCAATATGTCTATGTGTTGTTTGATTATATCTTGTTCTTGTCTTTTGATTAACATGCTAGGCTAGATTTATCTTGTGTTTGCTTAGATCTAATGAAACCTAACTATTGATTATTAGTTGTTAGTGTGTTATTGATTGTATTGTATGATTGTTTATCGATGTTAGGCTTAAGAAAACTGGCTAACCTCCTATACGGTAATTTGCTTGAACGTCTTAAGAAACATGAACCAATGCGTACTAAGGTTTTTATGGTTGTATTTAATGCATGAGCGAATTCTAGTGATCCCATGTTAGGAGCTTCTTAGCCGGCTCGACATAGGAGTGAAGTAGGAGCTTGTAGAGTTGGGGAAGTACGTACGCCACCCCACGATTGGTATTAAGGAATACACCCGTCATCCACGCAATTAATACACACTAATCAACCGGTAAAAGATAGTTAGGGAGTAAGGAAATCTAAGTAAACACATTTCTCCCCATATAAGTTTCACAACCTTTTCATTTTCAGTTATTTTATTTTATTTGCATTTGTAGTTATCTGGGTTAGTTGACTAGCAACTAATTCCGCCCACTCCTTCAAACCCGAGATTTTACTTGCTTTTATAAAAAAATATAAAAATACAAAAAGAATCTTCCCTCACCCTTGGACCTATTAGAGTAGTTTTTCAATCCTAACGACACTATTCCCCTAGAGAACGATCAATCCCCCGGTACTTGCCACTTCACTATACTACATCGGTCAGGTACACTGCCTGGTGGGGATTGCAAGCCTCTTGAGATCCCTCAAGAGGTAAAACCTGTTGTAAGGTCGCAAAACCACGCATCAAGTTTTTGGCGCCGTTGCCGGGGAATAGTTATTGTTTAGGTTGAATTTTTATTTTATTAGGTCTACTCACTAGATTCCTTTCTAGTGAGATTTTTATTTTTATTTTTCTAGATTTTCTTTAGTCTATCTTTTTTTTTCGTTTCTTTGTTCATAACCATTACCATCCGACATCATGGAAGGTGGTAATATCCTTAATCTCAACAACCCACCACCACGACAAAACCAAACTCGTAGAGCACACACTTTAGGAGGATATTCCCTAATTTTGGATGATAACCCCCCTAATCATAGAATCACTAGGAGCCGTAGCTCGATCAAAACTCTTGCCACACCCTATGCTGAACCCGAAAGGGAAATGCATAAATTAAGGCAACACCACCAAGCGGCCAAACCATCCACGATCAATTTTGATGATGCCCTCTCCGAGGAAGAATCCAATCCTCACTCTACACCTCCTAGCCTTCAATCCAATCACGATATGGAGGTTCTCGAAAACCCCATCCCTAAATCCCTCAAGGACTACTCTTCTCCCACCCCTCGCGGTTTTTCCAATGCTATTGTTTTTCCTAATGAACACACGGATGGGGTCTTGCGTGCAACCGACATTTGGCATGCCCAAAGTGTATGCAAGTTTCACGGATTGAAAAGTGATGATCCAATCCAACACATCAAAGACTTCCTAAAAATAGTGGATACCCTCCATACGGACGGAGCCACTAGAGATACCTCCCGGCTACGATTATTTCCCTTCACCCTTTATGAGAAAGCCAAAGATTGGTATAACAAACTCCCCTCCGAGTCCATCTTCACATGGGAACAGCTTATCTCAAAATTCTATGAGAAATTCTTTCCCGTAGGAAGAACTTCAACGTTAAGGGACAAAATCTTCCGCTTCCATGTTGGACCAGCTGAACCCATTCACGAATCCTGGAACAGATTCAAAGATCTAATTAGACAAGTCCCTCATCATGGCATTGAACTCTGGCTTCTTGTCCAGATCTTTTATGACAGTGTCCCTAAAAGCGACCAATTTGGCATTAATAATTCGGTGAAAGGAAAAATAGCCAACCTAAGCGCTGAGGAAGGATGGAATAGAATTGAGGAATACGCAAATGATCAAGACGATACCTGGGATGAACCCGATTCGATCATGAGCATTTCCAAGATCATGAAAGAGCCTCCTTTTGCTAGCCGGTTGAGTAGATTGAATGATCAAGTATCTTATCTAGACAAGTCACAACCAACTAAACGGTTATCAAACCCATACTTGATCTGCGTCCAATGTGGTGGCCCGCATGAAGTGGAGGAATGCGGGGATGATACCACCACCGAACAAGTATGCTTGTCAAGCCACGACATCTTCGATGATCATTCGCTCTTAACTTTCTACCAAAACAATGATTTTACCCCTTGGGAAAATCTTGTGAGAGAAGAGGGAGGAGGAGAATATCCTGACTACAAGGTTAGGAGCACTTTTGAGGATGATCTTGGGCATTTCACGCTTGAAAAGAATCTGCAACTAAATGGTCTTGACAACCTCATCAATAGCCAACAAAACGACCTAAGGGCCAAATTCACAGAACTCAACGCCACTCTTGACGGTCTTGACGAACCTCAAACAAATCAAAGAGATCCCTTACTCGCCATCACCACTCGTGCTGGAACAACTACTAAGGATCCACCTTACCCAGCTCAACAATCTGACGTCATGGAACCCGACACCCCTCATGAGAATGAAGGTAATGTGAACGGTAGAAATCCTGAGCAATCCCCTCCGGTAACTCCCTCTCCACCTACTCCAACCAAACAGCCCATTAAATTCCCATACCCGTCCCGCCTCAAGAATCAAAAGGTCGAAAATGATAATAAAAGATTCTTGTCATATTTGAAGAATTCGGTCGTCACCATACCCCTTCTTGATGCATGTTACCATATGCCCAAATATAGTACATACTTCAAGAAGCTGCTAACCAACAGAAAAGGGCTCGAGGGTCTTGTAACCTTAGGAGAAGAATGTTCTGTGGTGACTCAACGAGGGCTGCCAAAGAAGGTGGACGATCCAGGTAGTTTCACCTTGCCCTGCTCAATAGGATCTCTTTCTCTCAAGAATGCTTTAGCCGACTTAGGAGCAAGTATCAATCTTATGCCGCATTCCATGTTCCTCAAGTTAGGGTATTCTGGATTGAAACCAACCCGTATGAACATCCAACTAGCCGATAGATCAGTCAAATACCCCTTAGGAATATGTGAGAATGTGCTGGTTAAGGTAGGGAAGTTCAAATTTCCAGTTGACTTCGTCATCTTAGAGATGGAAGAAGATGACCTAGTGCCCATCATTCTGGGGAGGCCATTCCTTGCAACTGCTCGCGCTGTTATTGATGTTCATGACGGCAAACTAACCTTACGAGTGGGGACCAATAGCTTAACCTTCGACATCAAGGACACAATGAATCTTTCTCTCGAAGCAGCTAATCGGCTGTATTTCATCGGAGAAATCAATGAACTATCCGACGAGATTGACAATTGTATAGATGAACAGGTGGAAGCTGGTTGGTTGCGAGATGAAGCTTTCTTACCCATCTTAGAGGAGGAGAAGACTATGGATGTGAGCGCAGTCTCCTTCTATCCCAGACAAGAAATCGAACAGCTTGAGCTTCGTAAACCCGAGAACAAACTTAAACCTTCCATCATCGAGCCACCCACGTTAGAACTCAAGGAACTCCCAAGCAACCTGGAATATGCTTTCCTCCAAGGAAAAGATCAACTTCCGGTAATCATAAACTCTTCTTTGAAAAGTGAACAAAATGATAAACTCTTAGGAGTTTTAAAAAAATATAAAGGAGTTATAGCATGTAGTGTAGCCGACATCAAGGGGATTGACTCAACCTTTTGTACGCATAAGATCCTCATGGAGGAGGATTATAAACCCACCGTGCAACCTTAAAGGCGAGTAAACCCCAACATAAAGGAAGTCGTAAAAAAGGAAGTCGTTAAGCTCCTAGATGCGGGACTAATTTACCCAATCTCAGACAGTCCATGGGTAAGTCCTGTACAGGTTGTACCAAAAAAAGGAGGAATGACGGTGGTTAAGAACGATAAGGATGAGTTAGTGCCTCAACGAACAGTAACTGGATGGCGTGTGTGCATCGATTATAGGAAGTTGAATGATGCAACCCGAAAGGATCATTTCCCTCTCCCATTTATCGACCAAATGTTGGAAAGGTTAGCGGGGCATGAGTACTACTGTTTCCTAGATGGGTTCTCAGGGTATTTCGAAATCCCTATCGCTCCTGAGGACCAAGAAAAGACTACGTTTACATGCCCTTATGGCACCTTCGCCTACAAGCGAATGCCCTTTGGACTATGTAACGCCCCCGCCACTTTCCAGCGCTGCATGACAGCAATCTTCCATGAGTTAATGGAGGACAGCATGGAGGTCTTCATGGATGATTTTTCGGTCTTTGGGAACTCTTTTGATCGCTGTCTTGCTAACCTTGAGAAAATGCTCAAACGTTGTGAGGAGACTAACTTGGTACTAAACTGGGAAAAGTGCCACTTTATGGTAAAAGAAGGGATTGTGCTAGGGCACAAAATTTCAGGAAGTGGAATTGAAGTAGACCGGGCAAAAATTGAAGCTATATCCAAACTTCCCTATCCAACAACTGTCAAGGCAATCCGTAGCTTTTTGGGTCATGCTGGCTTCTATAGGAGATTCATTAAAGATTTCTCAAAGGTAGCTAAACCAATGACTCAGTTGTTCATGAAGGATGCCCGTTCGACTTCTCTCAAGAGTGCAAGGATGCATTCGATCGATTGAAGCAGGAACTTACCCAAGCTCCAATTATGGTCACCCCTAACTGGGAGTTACCCTTTGAAATCATGTGCGATGCTAGCGATTATGCTGTTGGAGCAGTATTAGGCCAAAGGCTTAATAAACACTTTCAGCCAATATACTACGCTAGCAAAACCATGAATCCTGCTCAAGAAAACTACACTACCACTGAAAAGGAATTACTAGCCGTGGTATTTGCTATTGATAAGTTTCGCCAGTATCTTGTCCTTTCTAAAACGGTTGTTTTTACGGACCATTCAGCTATTCGATATCTTTTTACTAAACAGGATGCTAAACCACGATTACTTCGTTGGATCTTACTATTGCAAGAGTTCGATGTTGAGATTCGTGATAAGAGAGGAGCAGAGAATCTTGCGGCTGATCATCTCTCTCGTCTCGAAAACCCCAGCCTCGCTGAATCTGACAAGAGTGAGATTCAGGAGTCATTTCCTGAAGAGCAACTCATGTCAATAAATGATTCTGAACCATGGTATGCGGATTATGCTAACTACCTAGCAAGTAGAGTCATTCCTGAGCATATGAGCAGGCATGAAAAAAAGAGGTTCTTCAATCAATTAAAGTACTACTTTTGGGATGAACCTTTCTTATTCTGAAGATGTCCGGATCAAGTAATAAGACATTGTGTTTCGGAAAAGGAGGCTATCAGAATTATGAAAGAGTGTCATGCAGGTCCATTTGGAGGGCATCACGGAATGAACACTACTGCACGAAAGATCTTCGACGCAGGATTCTATTGGCCTACAATATTTCGTGATGTGAAGGGAATGATACAGACTTGTGACGCGTGTCAAAGAGCAGGGAATATCTCTAGGAGGGATGAAGCCCCGAAGAATTATATACAAGTTTGCGAGGTTTTTGATGTTTGGGGAATTGATTTCATGGGACCCTTCCCATCTTCAGGAGGGAATTAATACATCTTAGTGGCCATTGATTATGTTTTGAAATGGGTGGAAGCACAAGCCCTTAGGACTAACGACGCTAGGGTAGTAATTCATTTCCTAAAAAAATTGTTCGCTAGGTTCGGAATTCCGAAAGCTCTTATTAGTGACAGGGGAACCCATTTTTGCAATTCGCAAATGGAGAAAGTTATGAAAAGATATGGAGTCTCTCACCGATTCTCCACCGCTTACCATCCTCAAACCAACGGTCAAGTCGAAAACACTAATAGAGCCATAAAGAGAATATTAGAGAAAACGGTCAATCAAAACAGAAAAGATTGGTCTTTTAAGCTCGATGAAGCTTTGTGGGCATTTCGAACCGCTTATAAGACACCAATCGGGACAACCCCGTTCCGTATGGTATATGGCAAGGCATGCCACCTTCCAGTAGAACTGGAACACAAGGCATATTGGGCACTTAAGGCTTGTAATTTGGATTATACGGTTGCGGGAACAAATAGATTCTTACAGCTCCAAGAGCTCGATGAATTGAGATTAGAGGCCTATGAATCTTCCATTACATACAAAGAAAGGGCAAAAAGATGGCATGACCAACGGATTAAGAGACCCAAGGAGTTTTCAGAAGGAGATAAGGTCTTATTATATAATTCTCGCTTAAGGCTATTTCCTGGGAAACTTAAATCTAGATGGTATGGACCTTTTACCGTAAGGAGCTCCTCTAAAACCGGAGCCGTTGTGTTGATTGACAACGAGGATAGAGAATTCACTGTGAATATTCAACGAGTCAAGCATTATCAAGAGAATGGTAATGAAATGATCAATGAGGAAGACATAACTTTCGATGAAGAAGTCACGTAATGTACGGTGACTATGAGTCTAGCTACAAGACTCGTTAATAAAGAAAAGCGCTTCTTGGGAGGCAACCCAAGCTTTATTTGCTTTGTGTGTTTATTTATTTGTTTGTTTGTTTGATTTTATTTGTTTCCGTATGTATGTTTAATTTTTATTATTATTGATTCATGTTCAAAACTAAATTGTGAAAATGCTTTATCTTGTTTTTTAACTTCGTCTTAGCTACATATAAAGGTATTTTGCAAAAGATAAGTGTAAGGGAAATCCAAATCGGTTTATTAGAACACAAATGAACATGAATAGTAACAATATTAAATTAACATACATATTAGTAATTGTTTGAGTTAAATGCTTGTATCTAGTCATAATGATGTTTTGCAGGATTTCTAGGAAGTAAGGTATAGGTTTTTCCAGAAATTTTCCGGAAACTTAACATGAGAATTCTGTCAGATCATTTCTGACGGCGTCAGGAATTACAACCTGACGGCGTCAGGTTTTAATTTTCTGAAATTTTTTAAAGTTTTGTTTTCATAAAAAGTTTTTATTAAATCTCTAACTTATAAACTCCAGGAATCTGCAAAATTATCATTCCACAAGCATTATATCCTTATATAGAATTTATCCCGCCGATGTTATGCAGGTTTTCGTGTTTGTTTTCTCAGGTTTAACAGGTTATTTTGGACAAGGAGATGTATGTGGAATCAAGCTTTTGGCGATGCTTTAGTCTTGAAGCTTCTACATTCTCTTGGAAGAAGATCTAACCATGTTACCTCTTTATCCACCAAACGAATCAGGGGAGTATTTGATTTCATTCTTTTACCTTATTTACTTTTACATCTTGTTATTTGAACATTGGGGACAATGTTCATCTTAAGTGTAAGGGGGGGGGGGGGGTAAAGTACGATACTTTAGAGAATGCTTTTACGCTTGATTTTTGTTTGTTTAATGGTAAATGTGTAATAAAACTGAGATAAATACCTGTTAGGGCAATTTTAGTGCCAAATTTAAAATTTTTACAACATATAGGAGTGAAACTTTGATCTTAATGAGCGTCTCATGGATAGGAGTTATATGACTAGCACAAAACCGTACCACTAAAAAAATTTTCCACCCCCAAATATGTGAGGATCGCCCCTAGAATTGGTAGGAAAAGCATTTATGCTATGATGTGTGTACCGGTAGCACTTAGATTCTAGAACTTGCGTTAGGACCATTCCGAGGCCACAAGTGAGACTACATTCGTGTAGTTAGATTTACTACATGATAAGAGGCATTAGGATTAACCCATTGTTTTACACCTGTGTTTTTGTTATAATTACTTTGGCTACATTGGTCAAGTAATTCTCCCACACCCTTTGCGTTGTACTCATTTTTAGTACATGATACCCCTAGTACACCCCTCAGAGCCTATCTTTTCGTTTCGACCTTTAAGCATTTTACTTAAAGGAAGAATTTGTTACACCCCACTTAAATGTACACCCAAATCGCCTTAGCCTACCTTGTATGCACTCATTTTTAGTGCATTATTGTGACAACATTTGTTTAAACCCCAAGTTAATTATCTAATTGATTACATGGTTGCTAAGTCGAGTCATATCCTTGTACATATTGTTTTGGGACGATTGGGACTCATGGGTAAAGTACTAGTGTAATGGAGTAATGGGGAAGAACAACATTATTACCCCCATATGTGCTAAATATTTTAAAAGTACTCCAAGTGTTTCGATTATCTTAATTCGAGTCATTAGAATAGTTATTTGTAAAGTTATGTAAAAGTTCAAGTGTAAGGGGAATGCAACGCCCCTATGATGTATTATTTTGGATGGTAGGGCAAGAGTGTATGGAAAAAAAAAAAAAAACATACGGACTACCATCCCGTTTCATTTTATGTTTATTTTATGTTTTTGTTATTTTGTTTTTAGCTTAAGTCGAGTCTAGTCTTGGCTTAGCAACGCCATATTGTACATGTAATTAATCAAGATCTTTAACTCGCCACCAGTAAAATATCCCTTATCCAACAAATCCGTGTTTATCATATCCCTACACCTAACGTTATAACCCGTTTAAAAGCCCTCTTTGATAGTTTATCTTAGGTGCTTACGCCTAGTGGAGGAGGTTTTTGATCCTTTCCCAAGCCTATGGTAATCTATTTGCTATGACAGGTAGTGAGAGATATTATCCATTTTCATTTATGAGATTTATTTTGATGACACCTGAGAGATGTGAGTATCTAAACACTACTTGTGAGGTGCTAGTTTGTAATCTCCGTGCTTATTATGATTAAAGTGTAACGACTATTTGTTGTAATTACTTTTATATTAGCGTTAAATGACTCCTAACTTGTATTTTGATTAGAATAAAAGCGCATTTGCTTGAGGACAAGCAAATCTCAAGTGTAAGGGTATTTGATGAAGCGAAAAGTGTACCGCTTTTAGGGGGTCATTTAAGCCCTAAATCGTATTTATTTGATCAAATATTGCCCTAAATCGTTCCTTTTGTCATTTTAGGTACTTTGGAGAAGAAATCTGGAAAAGGAAGCATTTTGGACGTTTTTGGAGCATAAAAGTGAAGAAAACGACAAAGTCTCCAAAGCTGCTGGAAAAATACACTTGACGGCGTCAAGTATTGCTCTTGACGGCGTCATGGCTTGGCAAAAGAGGTGGATATGAAAAATACACGTGACGCGCCAGAGAGTTTTACAATGGAAATTCTGACGGCGTCACCCTTTAAGGTGATCAAGGCCATCACGATTTAAGTTAAAGAGAGACGGCGTCAAGCTTTATTCTGACGGCGTCAAGCCTTGATAAGCCAGGGAGGATTTTGGAGGATTAAAGAGGGACGGCGTCAGGAAGACCATCTGGGAACCCTAGCCACAGCGAGGTGACGGCGTCAAGATCTATAACGTGACGCCGTCAGCCACTAAGTTCTATATATAGTTTTGCAATTTTTTGTCATTAGTGTGCAACTTTGTGAGGAGAAACCCTAAGACGAATTTCTGCCATTTTTAAGGGTTTTCATACCCTTGGATCTCCCATGTTTAATTAAAGATAAGTAATCACTTAATCAATCAATATGTCTATGTGTTGTTTGATTATATCTTGTTCTTGTCTTTTGATTAACATGCTAGGCTAGATTTATCTTGTGTTTGCTTAGATCTAATGAAACCTAACTATTGATTATTAGTTGTTAGTGTGTTATTGATTGTATTGGATGATTGTTTATCGATGTTAGGCTTAAGAAAACTGGCTAACCTCCTATACGGTAATTTGCTTGAACGTCTTAAGAAACATGAACCAATGCGTACTAAGGTTTTTATGGTTGTATTTAATGCATGAGCGAATTCTAGTGATCCCATGTTAGGTGCTTCTTAGCCGGCTCGACATAGGAGTGAAGTAGGAGCTTGTAGAGTTGGGGAAGTACGTACGCCACCCCACGATTGGTATTAAGGAATACACCCGTCATCCACGCAATTAATACACACTAATCAACCGGTAAAAGATAGTTAGGGAGTAAGGAAATCTAAGTAAACACATTTCTCCCCATATAAGTTTCACAACCATTTCATTTTCAGTTATTTTATTTTATTTGCATTTGTAGTTATTTGGGTTAGTTGACTAGCAACTAATTCCGCCCACTCCTTCAAACCCGAGATTTTACTTGCTTTTATAAAAAAATATAAAAATACAAAAAGAATCTTCCATCACCTTTAGACCTATTAGAGTAGTTTTTCAATCCTAACGACACTATTCCCCTAGAGAACGATCAATCCCCCGGTACTTGCCACTTCACTATACTACATCGGTCAGGTACACTGCCTGGTGGGGATTGCAAGCCTCTTGAGATCCCTCAAGAGGTAAAACCTGTTGTAAGGTCGCAAAACCACGCATCAGACTGTCATGATGATTTTTACGTTGAGCAAATCTTTGGCAACCCACCACACTATCAAAATGATTATAGAACTCCCTTAAAGTCAAATCAATACTAGTCAAGCGACCGTAGGCATTGTTTTAACTCTCTGACCTTGAAGAAGTATGCATCAAACCCGACATCAACTCATCCCTATAATAGGTTGGAATCCATTTATGCCTCAAATTATACATATCTGAAAGCCATTTGTGACTCTTCAAATCAAAATCAACTAACAAACGCTCCCACAAATGCTCAAACTCTTCAGGCTCTATTCTATCAGTCCAAACAATATCCGATATTCTTATTTTAAAAGTACGATCTTTAGCTAACACGGGACCAACCTACAAAATCAAGATCAACTTTAATGATGAACAGAACTCATTGATGAACACTATTTTATAAAACTAACTGATAAAGAAAAAAGTCGATTGGACAAAAGCAAACTGATGAAGAGAATTAACTAATAAACAAAAATAATTAAAAAAAAACAAATTGATAAACATACCTTTGAAGTCAACTTCTGCATGATATGCCACATGCATAATCTGTGACAGATAACGGGAAAACAGTCTCTATTGCAATTTTCATTGATCCGTCTTGATCAGTCACAATAACCTTTGGTGCTCGAACAAACGCTCTTCGAAAACATTGAAGCAACCAAATGTAAGATTCTTTCGTTTCTGATGACAGCAAGGCAGCTCCAAATGTAACGCAATGATTATGATTGTCAATCCCAGTGAATGGTACAAAACCATTTTGTACCTATAAAAAATAAATGATAAACATTATTATATAAACGATGAACCAATATAATATAACTGATGAACCATTTACATTATTATATAATCGATAAACCACTTACATTAAGTGCATCATTTCAATCACATCAGATTATAACAATCAAATACAGAAGGTTTACAAATTTTGTTTAAATGTTTCTAGCTTCAAATGTTTCCCCAGAAATGGTCGCTGGTGACTGTTTGCGTAGGTTTTGATTCTCATCGACCAGCTCAAACACACAAACTGCCAGAACAAGATGATGGCCAACGTGAATTAACTTTTATACCGATGAACATCATCTTGTTGCGGCGAAGTTTATGTGTCTGAGCTGATTAATGAGTTTCAAAAGCTACTCACAGTCACCCAACGACCACTCCGGGGAAACAATTCAAGCTAGAAACATGACCTATTTACATTCATTTCATCAGTATTTAAAGATAAGAAAAGAGATAAAGAGATAAGATAGGTGGGGTAGAGGAAAAATAGATAGGTTAAGATAGGTGGTTCATGAATTATTTGTCCTGGTGTAGAGATAAAAAGGTGGATTTTCAGATAAAATAAAGAGATAAGATACAGTGACCTGTCACAGTGAGATAAGATACAGTGACCTTTCACAGTCACATACAGTAACATAACTTGTCACTCACATACAGTTGATGAACCATTTATATTAACTGATGAACCATTTAAATTAACTGATGAACCATTTAATTTATATTAACTAATGAACCATTTAAATTAACTGATGACCATTTAAATTAACTTATTACTGATGAACATATAAAAAATGAACTTACTTATTCGTTTTGAACGTCGCATCAAATGACATAACATCGCCAAACGCATAATAGTTTCTCTTCGCATATTCATCAGCCCAAAAAAGGTTCGTCAACGCGTTATTCTCACCAGTTTGATACTCAAATGAAAAATTAGGAAGATAATCCTTCTTGTTCATCAACATCTCAACTAACATCTGAGCATCATTCTTACCAATGAAATCAAGCACATCTCTCCTATAATTTTTACAATCAACCGAACTTGCCCCAATAAAATCATAGTCCCCATAAATCTGCCTAAGTAAATTGAAACCCTTCACTGGACCAAGATTCACTTGCGATGCTTGATATAGAAAAACTTGCTGAGCATAAGAAATATCACGAGAAGAAACCAGAAAAACGCTATCTTCCTGACTAACTAGGCTATGATTATGAGCCTCAACAAATTCGTAACACCAATATCCTTTTCCTTCAATATACTTCACGCGTAAAACAGCCTTACAATCAATACGCTTAGACGGATGTTTCCTATTACTAGGCTTTGCTCCAACTTTTGGGGCAGGATTTGTACCTTCTTTACTACAAACAAAATACTTCAAATCCAGATTTTTGTCCTTATTCTTCTTAGATACATACTATTGACCTAAACGAACCTCAAAACCCGCTTTTTTTGCATAGGCTTTGTAATACTCATAAGCCTGCTCTAGAGAATGATACATCATACCAATACACGGCTTCTCACCAGCAGAAATATCAGGAATCTACAACTTCTCACCCGTCTCCTCAGAAACAATACCAACAGAATATGGAACAACTTCATAATCATTGTCTGTAAAATATATATATATATATATATATATATATATATATATATATATATATATATATATATATATATATATATATATACACATAATCATTTAATTTATTGATGAACAACAATTGATGAACCAAAACACATGACACAGGGCATACAAGTAGCAGTTGCAACTTATACTACTAAAATATGACAATAATTGATGAACCAAAAACACATAATACATGACAATAATTGATGAACCAAATTCTTGAAGCACTAATATAGTAGCATTAAATTTATTGATGAACCTAAAACACAACACAGGACAAAATTGATGAACCAAAAACACATAACACCGGCACAAATAATTGATGAATTTAATACACATAACACAGGACAAAAACAATTGATGAACCAAAACACATACCACCAGGACAATAAATTCGTGAACCAAAAAACACATACCACAGCAAAATAAACTGATGAACCAAAAACACATAACACAGCTCAATGACTGATGAACCAAAAAACATAATAGCAAACATAAAACAAAAACAGCTAAGATAAGCACAACAGATAAAAATAAGCAGATAACAAAAAAATTGATGAACATATGATAAAAATAAGCATAAATTGATGAACATAAGATAAGCACTAACTGACTGATGAATGTATAACAAAAAATAAAATTACCTTGATTAAACACATGAGTATCAGTTTCAGCCATTAGAAATCGATTTGACGTTGAAAATCCCCAAATTTGAACGGTTAAAAACCCTAATTCTCTTCCAAATAACCAATTGAACAGTTCAAACCCTAATTCTCTTCCGATTCACCGATTGAATGCTTAGAACCCCTAATTCTCTTCTAATTGACCAATTGAATGATTATAAACCCTAATTCTCTTCCTCAAACGGTCAAAAACCCTAAAATTTTTCCGATTAACCGATCGTACGGTTAAAAACCCTAATTCTCTTCCGATATGAACAATTAAAACGATTTGAAGAGCAATTAACGATTCAAATAGAAGAATATGAATTGAGAGCAAAAAAAACCCTAAATTTGTAAAATATGAACAAATGAAAGAATGAAAAAAAATGTGAAATTGAATGAATGAATGAATTGAATGGAGATCATTGTGTAAATTTTGATTATATATGGACGGAAAAACGGATTATTGAACGGAATTAGAAAGAGAGGCAGTACGAGAAAGATGGAAAGAGGAAAGAGGAGGCGGAATTAGGAAGAGGTAGGGGTGAAATTACATTTATGTCCTTGGGTAAAAAAAGTGGGGGGACACGTGTCACCACCACATCACTTTTTAGACTTTTTAAATATCCACCCCTTTCCAAAAGATCCGATACCTAAACATTATACCATATGACATAAAAAATTGACAAATACTGCAGAATAGCAAGCTAAATACCAAAGTCCAACATGCTAATATAGTGGTGATTAGAAAAAGAGGTACCTTGTCAACATGATTAAGTGATAGTTCCCTTAAAGGCGCTCCACAGGCTTCAAGATAAGCTGCTACCACCTCATCACTGTCACACTGCCGAGATAATTATCACGAATTTTATTAGCGAAAATCATGGGTAACTAATACACCACACCCGTATTGATATCTACTACATACATACAAACACACTATGGGTGTTTATGTGAGTTGGGTATTTAAGGCGGGATATCCACCTTCTTTTTTCATCGATTCAAATTCATTGTTCTAACAACTTAACAACTCGATCACACACCCTAAAGAATGACGCCTTCCGACATGGAGTTCGTTTCCAAACTCTTGAAAGTAAATCCTAAAAAGTGTATGCTTAAATCAAGCAGAAACCGAATCAATACTTTAACAGCCGATGTGAAGAACATTAGAAGCGACCTCGATACGTTCTCCGCAGCAATCTGTGACGAAATGACCAAAAAGATGAAACCGACCACCATTGCCATTGATGATGTTGTTAGGACTTACAAGAATTATCGGATGGCGAATGTTACATGTTCGAGAATTAAATGCATTATTTCTGAGCTAAAGGTTTGCATTATATTATCAACTAGCTTATAGACCCGTTGAATAACAGTAATTTATATAGTAATTATTCATTAAGGAGTTATGTGATTGAGGAAAATAAGAAACGATAACGCATGTAAACAGGTTCCATAATTTTTTGAAGGGAATAATAAGTAATATGTCAATGATAAGATAAACAATTCGTTTTATAACTGTTAAGAAAATAAACGTGTATGTCTCGTCTTCTCCAGCTGGTAGATAATTTTGACGAGCAAAGCTATGTCGTCAACGTCAAATACTTGAGTAATTCCATGAACACCTAAATATGAAACAAATTAAAAAAGAAAGAAAATATATATATATATATATATATATATATATATATATATATATATATATATATATATATATACTAGTTTTCAAAGCCCGCCCGATGGGCGGGCATGACTTATAATTGTCGTTTTGGAAAAATAAGTTAACGAAAAATAAGATATAAACATACCAAATTTTTTATTGAATGTATTAAGAACGAAAAGAAAGAAACGGTTATTGAATATGAGAGAAAAAAGTTTCAAAGTGGTACGCTAGAACGAATTATCAAAGCATAGCCCGTTCAATGGGCGAGCAAGCCTTATAAATATCGTTAAAAAACTTAAGTTAACAAAAAAAAAATAAGCTAAAGGTATAACCAACACTTTTTTTATTTACGCTTATATTTCATAAGCTCAATGTTTCAGGGGCGGCCTTGTAGTAGAATTATTTCCAGCTTGAGCAGCCATCTTCTTCAGTTACTGTATCCAACACCAATCACATTTAACTAATTAGTACTATAGGGAAACATCAAACCTCAAATTTTTAAACACAAATCATAATCACTCAATTTAGTCATCAAGATTTCATCTTTATCATCGTCTCTGGACAATAGATGCAGCATATTGTTGTTGATTGAGAGGCGAGACAGAGAAAACCCAGTTCAATTGAATGTTAATACGTGGTTAATGATACATAACAGCACGTGAAGTAGTAGCTGTGTGTGACAGTTTGAAGAAATAGTTGGTACGTCGATGGCTGTAGTTGCGTATCATGATGAAAGCCATCTTTCATTTATGTAGTTGTTGCATGTAGTTTAAAGGAATGAAGACCGCGTCATAAATTTTTGCGAAAGCAGTTCTTTTTATATAGAAGTTAGTCCAGCTGCTGCCACCGGACCTATGGCACCTGAAGTTATAGCTCTAACAATACTTGCAACACCAATAATAAATTCAGTGGATTGGTTCAGCCCATGATAATTTAGAATGATCACAGAAACATTACAGACATTATAATAAACTTTGCTATAAATGACTTTAAACGTGACATGTGCAAAGGAAATCTGCAAAACATACATGATATCGTTTTTGTAGGTTGTTGATGGCTTTTGTTAACCTATACTTTCTAAGAACTTGAAACAAAGAAAGTTAATAATTTATAGAATATTAGCTATCGAAATGCTCAAGTCATATGTTCAAACGGAAACTTGCTTTCAATTAGCATAGTTTATGTTAAGATCTATGCCTCTATGGTGCCAATGTTGAATAAACTTACTTATGTAACGTGCGTCTTTGCAATTCTTGATCAATGTCTTGCTATTAAAGCTACGCCGCAATGGATGAGGTAGCACATAAGGCACAAATTGAATCATAAGGATCTGCCTCATCATCTGACTCGCTATCTTCAGTCTCTTTAGTGATGAAGTTGACATCTTGAAGTTCAACATCTGTATCATCAACTATAAAGCCTCATCATCTGAATCATAAGGATCTGCCTACAACACTTCTAATATTCCGATACAAAGATGAATTAATGAGAAAAATAAGGAAGAAAAATCATGTCGCCCAAACTCTATTTTAGTGCATAGAAACCCTTAAATCCAGTTAATGAAGATTTAGATTTTTACTAAATGTTTATGTAATGTAAAAATTACATTAAATAACAAATTGTTTAGCCGGATAACAAAAAAGTGTCTACTCAACTTAATCCATAATTAAGACGACCTGATAATGAAGCTCACTTACCATGAGTAGATGAATTTGTTAGATTGGTTTTTCTACGTGTGCCACTTAACTGCTGCAACAGACTGCAGAAAGTCAGTATTATTGTCACCTACATCCTCTGCAGGAGCTTTCGTTGGCTTGCAACAGACTGCAGAAAGTCAGTATTATTGTCACCTACATCCTCTGCAGGAGCTTTCGTTGGCTTAAAACTCATATTGCAAATCTTGTGATGAGAGTGCAACCGTTTAGTAGAGCTATAACACACATCATGACAACAGTCCACAGGCTAGAAACAGCTTCTTCCTCAACTCCATCATGGTGTATACAGCAGAGGCTCCATCCATGTATAATGGTTTTACTTCACTTGGT